>SEYY01021159.1:35000-42500 GCA_009176605.1 Armadillidium nasatum
CATTATTAAATGCTATTTGTTTGAAGCGAGATATAGCCTCTCAAACTTTGGGAATTTTTGAAATTTGGTCAAAAGTGGACCTTTTTGAGAGGTAATATCTCGAAACAATCGAATCACATCGAATATTATGGAAAGGAATTTGTAACCCCATCCATTCTCTATACACCCACCAAAATAAGAAAAGTTATAGTTGTATTTTTTTTTTTTTTTTTTTTTTTTTGTCCGAAAAGGTGGATTTTTTGGGGCTTATAACATTTTTTCTATAACTCTAGGAACAAAAGCAGTTATAGAACGACAAGAAAGGAAATTAGAGAGAAGGATAGATTCCGAAAGAGGGATGTTTGGAAATTGAAGCCTTGTGCCAGACTCTATCGAAAGCTTTCTCTATGTATAGCCCCACAGCGAAAGATTAACTAAAACCCCGAAGAGCGGAGGAACAAGAGTCAGAAAGAAGGGAAAGAAAATCACCAATAGAGCGTTCTTTACGACAACCATGCTGGAGTTCAGAGATGAAGATTAGAAGAATTGAGGTGTTTCCAAATTTTCTTGTTAAGGATAGATTCGAAAACTTTAGAAAGAAAGGAGGTTAAAGAAATAGGACGATAGTTAGAGGGTTGAGAGGGGTCCCCCTTCTTCTACAAAGGCTGAATATATATATATATATATATATATATATATATATATATATATATATATATATATATATATATATATATATATATATATATATATATATATATATATATATATATATATATATATATAATGTGGGTCAAATTTTTTTTTTAAAGTACGGTGTATACTGACGTCAGGATGATGCTGTAACATTAAATATGTCAAATTATATTGTTGTGCGACCCCTCCCCCCCTAATCCTTGAATAACTTCCCTCCATTTTGAAAAATTAGAAAAATAAAAAACAATACATCTTTTTTCTTTAAACATTATCTTAGAGGTTGATAATAAGGTATTAGAGATATTCTTACATACGCACACATCAAAGACACACACAAATACCCTTCACGCACTTCTATCCCCTCAACTTTAAAGGAAAATGAAAATTAATCAACAATACTTACAAGTTTCATCTTTTTTATTTTTATTTTTTATTTTAGACTATATATATATATATATATATATATATATATATATATATATATATATATATATATATATATATATATATATATATATATATATATATATATATATATATATATATATATATATATATATATATACACGTTAGGTATGATTATAATTAAAATATAAAATAAAGTTATTAACATACAAATTTTAAATGGTAAGCAAGAAAAATGAGCTAATTTCTTATCATGTACCTTTTTATAAATCAAAATTTTTTATAAAGCAAAATGAAAAAACAGATTTCTAAGGATAAAAATATTGCTGAATATGATATTTATAGAAACTTGCCTTCAGCATTCCCATATGTGTGTGTGGGTGCGCACGTGCATGTGTGTGTATGCGTGCTTGCGAATTTGTTGTATGCTTTAAATAGCTAAACAGGATTACATATGAGACGCTTTGAGATTGATTTTAGAATCGAGAATAACGCAAAAGTGGAGTAATGTGTGCGAGGGGGTAGGAGGCGTTACACAACTTGGAAATTTTGCATACGGTAGCAACTGTGATTCTAACGCCTGTGCATAGCGTAGTTTTGACAAAGTATGTTTTGACCCATCGTATATATATATATATATATATATATATATATATATATATATATATATATATATATATATATATATATATATATATATATATATATATATATATATATATATATATATATATATATATATATATATATATATATATATATATACCACAAACAACCAAACATATACACACTCAACTAACTCATTCATATATGATCAACAGACCTCCAAACAGCGTCCTTAACGAACCCCCTCCCGAAATAAACACCGACTCCAACCACCTCCCAAGACACTTACAAATCTCACTAGCAAGATTGAGATGCGGGCACCACCCAAACTTGCAACATTACAAACACAATTTCAATTTAAACCAGGCAACATCTTCCACTTGTACCAGATGCAAAAGGGCCCCGGAGACCGTAAATCACTTTCTTTTACACTGTCCCTCCAACTGTCGCCCCAAAATCTTCTGGGGCATCACTTCTTTGAAAGATCTCTGGACGAGACCGACTTCGGCGGGAGGCTTCATTAGCGAAGTGTGGCCGCCTCAACAGGGGGTGAGAAGGTAAAAAAAAAAAAAAAAAAAGTATATATATATATATATATATATATATATATATATATATATATATATATATATATATATATATATATATATATATATATATATATATATATATATATATATATATATATATATATATATATATATGCACTCACCCACTTTATAGTAAAAATACGCTAGACTTTTCTTCCTAACTTTAAGGCTTGTTTCACAAATTTTTGAAAATTTCTGTACCTTCAATTACAGTTCTATAATTTACATTCCTTCTGAAAGATCTTGTATTTTCGTGTTATTCAACCTAAGGTGATTCCAGCAATATCCCTCCTCCTCTGCCTCTTTCCCCTAGATATCATATGTATTATCATCAGATCACATATGATTAGATGCTTGGTCTCCCGTAAACTCTGAACATAGAAAAGTAATAGACCTCGATGACACCCTTCTCGTTCTAATGCACTACTGATGAGCTGTGGTTGGCCTTCTTCTAATTCTGCTTAATTTGCCTAAAGTTCACGGAACCCTGGTATGTTAATTCAATTTCAAATAAGGGTTACCGTTCTTATAGTTATAGCTATCGCCCTTCAGCTCTATCTTCAGTCGATCTTAGATCTACTATATTTTTTTGAAATCAGAACCTTTTGTTTCCTAGAATATGGCTTCTTGATTGTTTCTTAATGATGTCTTCTTAATCTTGTTAAATTTCATTATTTAAATCACAACTTCCTTTTAAACCCTCCACACATCTTTATTATTTCCTCAATGACTATGCTGTCTCCTCCCTATATAGTATTAAAATGAACATTCTTGTTTTGAAATTAGCAGTAATTTATCATGAAAACTTTACTACATAATGATTGCTATGGTTGTTTTGACTACCGAGAAATTTGGGAATTCCGTTAAGACCACAAATTTCTTCTTCATAGCTGCTTAATGGATACAAAAATAATAATAATAATGATTTATTATTTATTCATTTATTTTTATATTTATTTATTTTATTAAAAGGTTTTTCCCCTCGAGTTGTTGTTGGCGTCGTTGGAATAGGGCACGTTCAAGGCATTAAAGAGCATTGGGGTAAAGTTACTGATGATGATATTCCTCCTATTATGAGGTAAAATTTTATTACTTTCTCATACGATACTGTTACTAATAACTGAAATTAAGTCTAAGTTTATTGATTTACTTATTTTTTTCACAGAATTCCACCTCCCACTTTATCTGATAAAATTTTCAAAATTACCATAAGAATTGGATTTTATGGAATTGTGGCCTTTGGAATTTATAAATGCTTACCAAGAACTGCCAAAGAATCGGTTTCTTCTGTGGTGCAATCTAGTGTTGCTTATGTTTCTAAGTTTAAAAGTATCTAAGTTAGATTTAAAGAGTAAAAAATTGGAAGAACTTAAACAGTTTTTCTTTTTCAGGTGTTTGTTTACTTGAAGTTAAAAGAATTTATTTTTTAAATATATTTTTAAATACGTTAATGAAAAGGCTGTGACATTTCAAAAGTTTAAATATATTGTGTAAAAAAATTTTTAATATGAATCAGAAACATAGTGAAAAAACTAGCTATAAAAATATATCTTTATATGATGAAGATAATTACAGCCATGTTGTACCAGGTCTTATTTATATTGAGACAAGTGTTCCCGGAGTTGGAGTTTACAAGAGTTATTTGAATTCAAAGACCAAAGGATGCTCTTGTAGCTCTGTTTGTGAACCAGGTTCTTGCGCGTGCTTACTGGCTTCTGGTTTTAAATCTTCAGTCGATACGGTACCTATTTATTTAAAGAGAACGTATCCGATTTTCGAGTGTCACGTGGATTGCTGCCGCTGCTCTGACTTGTGTTCTAATAAATTAACTCAGAGTGGACCTCGTCATGGTTTGAGTATAAAACATTTCGGTGAAAAAGGTTTTGGCGTTATAACAGAAATAGATGTACCATATGGATCATTCTTGTGTGAGTATGCTGGTGAATATATTGGGAAAGAAGAAGCTAAAAGGAGACTCGGGACTCTGCGTAGCACAGATCCTAATTACATTTTATTTCTCCGAGAGCACATTGGGTATGATTCGACATCAGAATTTCGAAATGACTATAATTGATCCAACAACAATTGGGAATATAGGTAGGTACATTAACCATTCTTGTGATCCCAACTCTAGAGTGATTCCAGTGCGGTCATATAATATGACTCCAATTGCCGCATTGTTTGCTATTCGAGAAATTAAAGCTGGTGAAGAAATTACCTATAGCTACAACGAATATGGGCTGGAAATAGAAACTGCTACAGTTCCTCGGGAGAAAGTCTTCCATTCTGTTAAACGTTGTCTTTGTGTTTCGCCTAAATGTAAAAAATATTTGCCTTTAAATCTCTCCTTATAATTGTTTTAAAAAAAATTAAATAAAAAAAAATGCTATAATCATTATATAGAGCTTTTTATTAATTTTTATGAGTGATCTACAATATTGTGTATTTTGTTTTTTAGTGTGAGAATAAACGAAATTCATGAATCTTGTTTTCTTTATATGCTTAAATTTTAAATGCACTTACTTATTCTTTATCGTATTACATTTATTCCAAAATATTAGTTATATACATAGTCTAGCTTGTAGGTGAGTTAGTCCAAATTCAAGCTTTTGTCTAAGTTATTGCAAACCTTATTTTAAAAAAATTAGAAATTACTGTATTGAATTACTTTATTTATTTATTTTTCATTGCGTTTAATGAATTTAAGATACTATAATAATTGTTTTTAAATGAGATGTGAATTTATATAGTATATGTAAAAGATTGTTGAACAGAAAAAAATGTAATGGAATAAGTAGACTGCCACATAGTGTTCAACAAATGAATTTAAAAAAAAAAATTTAATTAGTAAAATGGAAAAATAAATTACTATACCAAACCACAACAGAGATTTGAAATGAAATGTGGATTCAGTCATAAAACATCTTTTTACCTTACCTAATTTAAATTTTTTTTTTTTTTAGGAATGACCATGATCCAATATTTTCTTGCTATATATATATATATATATATATATATATATATATATATATATATATATATATATATATATATATATATATATATATATATATATATATATATTATATATATATATATATATATATATATATATATATATATATATATATATATATATATATATATATATATATATATATATATATATATATATATATATATATATATATATATATATATATATATATATATATATATATATATATATATATATATATATAAAATGGTCATTCCAAGTCACTTCAACCGACAAAAAACCCTGACCCCTTTCGATTTGTATAAAAAGTGGCACACTAACAGATCTTGTTGAGAAAATATGAATGGCGTTTATTGCAGGTCTCTAGCTCATACGGTTCAGAAGATATGACCTTTGAAACTTTGGTCAAAAATGTCAATTTTCAGAGAGTAGTCCGAGGTCAAAATACAATATCTCGGCTTCTATGGCACTTAGAAGCATCGTGTAAAGACCATTTAAAAGATCTTGAATAGCGGTACAACATTTATTTAGATGATTTTGACCTCGGAGGTCAAATAAAAAATTTGACCTATTGGTGACCTTGACCTTGACCTTGAAAAAAACCTCATCTTCGATTTTTTTCAAACTTTGCTGAATTATTGTTATATATGTATATTTTAATTTTTTTAATGAATTATTTTTTGGTTTTGGCTTGGTTTAGAAAATATAAGCAATTTAATAAGTACAAATATCACATTTTTCACTTTTTTGCGATTTTTATCTCATTCAATGTATAGTTCCAACATTTCCATTTCTCTCTCTCATCTATATATATATATATATATATATATATATATATATATATATATATATATATATATATATATATATATATATATATATATATATATATATATATATATATATATATATATATATATATATATATATATATATATATATATATATATATATATATATATATATATATATATATATATATATATATATATATATATATATATATGTAAGGGGCTGGCTGCTGCCGAGTATATTTTTCTCGTTTCAGATTGCATGGAGTATTCTCTGAGGAATATAGTCTTACCTGCTTGTTGCTTTGCTGTTATGCTGTTTGATTTTGACTGTGCTTGGGATCCACAATATTAATGTGCATGTGCCATGTCCTAGACTGGAGAGCGTGAAGGGAGATTGATATTAACATGTTTATTTGTTTAGATACGTTAATGTTATTCTTCTATGTTAAATTTATTTTTATTATTATTATTATTTATTGAGTGCACTTGTGCTAATGAAAAGTCTTATGAGCTATTGTTCCCATTTCGGGCAATAATTAAAAACAGGTTATTCTTATTCAAACAGGTTGTTATTCTCAAGAAGGCATATTACCCTTTCAAGAGTAGGTTATATTCTTTGTGTTTTTATTATTATTATTATTAATTCATTATATATTTTTAGATCATTTAAACTGAGGTGAGGCACTGGGGTAATTATTTATAATTCTCACAGGTGCCGGTCTAGGGCCTTATTGCCTAGTGCTAATCTGGAGTTATAATCTCTATACCTATCAGGTAGAAAATATAGATAAGAGACCTTAATGGTTTTTGAGATTATCATATATTTTTTTTTTTTATAAAATTTTAATATTTAATATTTACTTTGGGAAAAGAAAATATGTCAGTAGTGTGATAAATTTCACAGTAAAACGTTTTCCACTTTCAAATCTTTGGTTGTTTTAAACCATTACTCTTTTTTTTCTTTATTTTGTGTATATAAAGAGGCTATCCTGTGTACTGTGAACTATAGATAATTTTATGTGAACATTGTAAGTGTAAGATCAATATATATATATATATATATATATATATATATATATATATATATATATATATATATATATATATATATATATATATATATATATATATATATATATATATATATATATATATATATATATATATATATATATATTGATCTTACACTTACAATGTTCACATAAAATTATCTATAGTTCACAGTACACAAGATAGCCTCTTTATATACACAAAATAAAGAAAAAAAAAGAGTAATGGTTTAAAACAACCAAAGATTTGAAAGTGGAAAATGTTTTACTGTGAAATTTATCACACTACTGACATATTTTCTTTTCCCAAAGTGAATATTAAATATTATAAATTTTATAAAAAAAAAAAATATATGATAATCTCAAAAACCATTAAGGTCTCT
>SEYY01021160.1:17500-20000 GCA_009176605.1 Armadillidium nasatum
ATTTTATAATATTTCATAACTTTTTATATAATATTTTTCATTGTATTCAAAGCCTTGATAATGGGTAGAAGCATTAAATCACCAGAAACGAGTCGGTAATAAATGTTTAAATTTGCCTTCGTTATTTTAGCTCTTATTTATATATATATATATATATATATATATATATATATATATATATATATATATATATATATATATATATATATATATATATATATATATATATATATATATATATATATATATATATATATATATATATATATATATATATATATATATATATATATATATATATATATATATATATATATATATATATATATATATATATATATATATATATATATAATATATATATATATATGATTTACATATATATTGTAGGAAAAAGATAATCAAAATGTTGTGAAAATTTATTTTTCCATTAAAAAATAATGAATGAAAAAAATTTCCTCTTGCATTTGTAGTCCAATTTTAATGTTAGTTACCAATAAAACTTGTAAAATTAATGTTATAACCTCTCCGAAAGTCCATCAGGATCAGGGACAATTTCTGTTGTTCCTTGATTTGTGACCTTTACTGTTAAATATATATATATATATATATATATATATATATATATATATATATATATATATATATATATATATATATATATATATATATATATATATATATATATATATATATATATATATATATATATATATATATATATATATATATATATATATATATATATATATATATATATATATATATATATATATATATATATATATATATATATATATATATATATATATATATATATATATATATATATATATATATATATATATATAATATATATATATATATATATATATATATATATATATATATATATATATATATATATATATATATATATATATATATATATATATATATATATATATATATATATATATATATATATATATATATATATATATATATATATATATATATATATATATATATATATATATATATATATATATATATATATATATATATATATATATATATATATATATATATATATATATACAAAATGAAAAACAAGTTGAAAAATAAAGGGCAATACAGGAAGATAAAGAAGGCTTTCCTCCTACGGAGTCGAACCACCGCATGTTGCGACTGAGAATAGCAACAGTCGCAACATATGGTGGTTCGAACCCGGAGAAGCAAAGCCTTCTTTATCATCCTGATTTCGCTCTTTGTTTTTCATATATATATATATATATATATATATATATATATATATATATATATATATATATATATATATATATATATATATATATATATATATATATATATATATATATATATATATATATATATATATATATATATATATATATATATATATATATATATATATATATATATATATATATATATATATATATATATATATATATATATATATATATATATATATATATATATATATATATATATATATATATATATATATATATATATATATATATATATATATATATATATATATATATATATATATATATTATATATATATATATATATATATATATATATATATATATATATATAATATATATATATATATATATATATATATATATATATATATATATATATATATATATATATAGTATATCATCCTCCAGTGGAAAATCCTGATGATCTAAAGAATTCAAAAATAAGAAGAGAGGAAGAAAAAAAAATTTAAAATCTATGAATTTTAAAAATTGATTAATTGGAATAGAAAGAAAGCATAGCAAGGTAAAATTACATTAAATTTTTAAGAAATGTAAGCAGGATGTTAAGTCAATCCACCTTGGCACACATACCTTACATGGAGAAGGAGAAGGAGAATTCATTTGGAAGGAGGGAGGAGACTTTATGTGGAAGGGTGAGAGGCGAATGAGGCATGAGTCAAAGGAAAGAAGGAGAAGATACGTACGCTAGAAATAAAATTACTGCATTCATTTACTACAAGGTTATGACTACCTGAATAATAATAATAATAATAATAATAATAATAATAGTAATAATAATAATAATAATAATAATAATGAAAATAATATAATAATAATAATAATAATAATAATAATAATAATAATAATAATAATAATAATAATAATAATAATAATAATAATAATAATAATAATAATAATAATAATAATAATAATAATAATAATAATAATAATAATAATAATAATAATAATAATAATAATAATAATATCTTACCATGTTCCACAAGCTTAATGTCACATTTCATGGTACATTCCATAAAATCTCCAAATCTGTTTGCATTTCCTCCGCAACCCATGTAAATGAAGACTTCACATACTCCAAGTTGTTTGATATATGAAAATTGTGCAACTGGATTTGAACAAGAACCTTGATCCACTTCGAGATTACAAATTGGATTGCGTACATCTTTTACGGCATTGTGATCTATAAAAGGCAAAAAATT
>SEYY01021160.1:27500-30000 GCA_009176605.1 Armadillidium nasatum
TCAGTAATAATTATTGCTTGTACATTAAATTTGTGTGAGTATTGCAAATTATAAGCTTATTTGTTGTGGTGTCTCCTTCTTTCCAGACACCTCTGTTCTGTGGAACTCCCTACCTTCTTCTGTTTTTCCTGCTGTATTTAATCTACCTCTTTTTTATCCTCAGTCTGCGCTCGCCTGAGGAACCAACGTTAGCTTCGGGATTAGGCGAATTTTTTTTTTTTATTCAATAATTATGCCTCTCCTCTACAAGGGCCATGTACGTAAGTGGTGGTAACGTAAAAAAATTAAAAAAATATATTTATATTTATAAATTTTTTTTTTTTGGAGGGAGTGAAACCATTCCTGAAATCAACATGGAAGGCTTCAAGTTAAAATATTATTGAAAATCTCCTCAGATATTAATATTTATTAAGAAACATTCCAATTATATTAGTTTTTACACTTTGATTTGTTGCAATTATATAATTAACTGATATCTATAAAATATAAATTTTTACTGGTTTCCGAACTAGAATGTTTCAAATTAGATGAACGCTTACGAAATTTTGAAAAAAGAATTTTATACTTTTGAATTTTGCGCAAAGTGTAAAATAAAAATAAAATTTTTTATAAAAAAAATATTAACTATTCTTCACAGCAATGAAATCTTTAAAATTATAAGATATCGAAATAGACAAATATTAATATTGTGAAATAAATAGAAAATAAGCTAATAGTTAGGATCTATAGAAGCGGACAAATTTCCAATTTGTATTAATAGTACCTAAAAAAAACTAGTAGTTTTCATTTAAAGTATTAAAAGTTTCAGATTCTTCATGAAAGACAAAAAAAAAAAAAAAAAAAAAAAAAAAAGTTTTACTAAATAAATGCTTTTACAAATAAAAAATCATCCTGATTATAGTCGTAAAATAACAAATCCACTGTGACTACATTCATATTGTTAGATTTAAAATATCGTTTCAAACAATAGTTCAAATGAATTATATATATATATATATATATATATATATATATATATATATATATATATATATATATATATATATATATATATATATATTATATATATATATATATATATATATTATATATATATATATATATATATATATATATATATATTATATATATATATATATATATATATATATATATATATATATATATATATATATATATATATATATATATATATATATATATATATATATATATATATATATATATATATATATATATATATATATATATATATATATATATAAACAATGACGAGTAGTTCTTTGAGATATGTATTCAAGTTTATTGGTGAAAGTACAGTGACCTCTATACAGTACTTATTTTCAAAGGTTTATTATACTATGAATAGAAAATGTTTATCAGCAAATTATGTAGCAGTTAACCTCATTTAATACCTAATAACTTGTATATTTCTCATAAATATTTATAATGAAAATAAGTAGATTGCTATATTAAATTGTACAGGTGTATTAGATAAGTTTTTTAGTTTAACAGGAAAGTTTGTTGAGCTCACTCTGTCCCTATATATATATATATATATATATATATATATATATATATATATATATATATATATATATATATATATATAATATATATATATATATATATATATATATATATATATATAGCCCGTTGTGGTACCTCCTTCTTACCAGCCACCTCTGTTCTGCATGTGGAACTCTTTACCATTATCTATTTTTCCTCCTGTAATTAACCTTCTTCTCTTCAAGGCTTCTGTCTGTGCCCACCTTAGAGATGTGCGTTAGATTCAAATTTGAGTGAGCTTTCTTCCTTTTGTACGTGTCCCTTCCTTGAAAAGGGCTCTTTCAGTGATGGTGTTGATCTATATATATATATATATATATATATATATATATATATATATATATATATATATATATATATATATATATATATATATATCTGAGGATCACCACTGTTAACAGATTTAATGGATGAAAATCGTCCCTCTACAACAATTGATACAGTACGACAATTAAAGAGATCAGAAAGACAACTACAGAGAGATGGATAGACACCGAATAAGGGAAGTTTAGAGACTAAAGATTTGTGTCAGTCTCTTTCGAAGGCTTTTTGATATGCTTAGTGTCACAGCAAAAAATTTGCAGAAATATCGTATAGCAGAGGACCAAGAGTTGGAGAAAAGGGAAAGTTCACCAAGATAGACCTTCTTTCGAAATACCACACTCCCTCATTACGCCTTTGAGAAATAAATTCACTTAATAGTTCTTTATTTAAATTCGATGTCAATTAAAATAAAAAATAAGAAAAAATTCAAGGTAAAAATTAAGGTACATATAAGAATAGGAAGGAACAAACCTGGAGTTTACAATATTCAGACAGAATTGAAATATTGTACTCCTTTTGCTGTGATAGGGAAGCAATGGTGGAGGAATGCGAGAGGTCAAATACCTTGAGCACCAGTCATTGTAGAAGAGGAAATATATATATATAT
>SEYY01021160.1:35000-37500 GCA_009176605.1 Armadillidium nasatum
TATTATATATTAGTGATGGCATGCGCATTCGCATCCGCGAACCATACTCATAAAAATTAACGTCCGCATCTGCATCCGCATCCGTACTTGACGAAAATTCTAAATCCTTATCCGCAAATGAGAAAATATGACATCCGATCCATCATTAATAATATATATATATATATATATATATATATATATATATATATATATATATATATATATATATAATATATATATATATATATATATATATATATATATATATATATATATATATATATATATATATATATGTATATATATATATATATATATATATATATATATATATATATATATATATATATATATATATTATATATATATATATATATATATATATATATATATATATATATATATATATATATATATATATATATATATATATATGAATCCGAATCCGAATCCGCGTTTGCGGGAAATGTTCGAATCCGAAAACTTATTATTATTAGTACTTATTTTTAAAATTATAATTTATATTCATAGTTAATATAATTATTATTATCATTATAATTATTATTAGTTATTATTTTTGTCGTTATCATTATTATCATTGTTATTATTATCCGTATTAATATTATCATTTGTATAATTTCGAAACAGAATTTTTTTTTTAACTTAATGTTGCTCAAATACTCTAAAATCCAAAATTAATGCAGTTTTTTTATTTATTTATTTATTTATTTACTTTTTAAAAATATTTTTGAAAGTATTAAGCTGCTAAACACAAAGTTCTTTGACACCATTTCAGAAACAATTAAAATAAGAAGCAAGTGTTCGATTTCTCTCCTATCTTTTTAGGAAGCACAGTGAAAATAACGATTTAGAAAAGCTATTTTTTTTAATTGCTTTATAAATTAACAAATACCCTTTTTAATTACTTAAATTTCTACCTTTAAAAATTAATTATAGGAATTTAGGACACACCTTTTCTTGGTGTTTAATAACGCATAAATATATATTAGGTAAATATTAAATTATCGTAATAAAAACAAAAATTAATGGGATTGCAGCAGAAAGAACAGGCTTAGGCATAGCAGCAACCTGTGGTTCGTACCCGAAAGTGGAGTTTCGACTTCAAACTTTTATTTTTAGCGAGAAAATCGCTTGAACTAATACGCCATTGTATTATTATTATTACTGATATTATTTTTATTATTATTATTATTATTATTATTATTATTATTATTATTATTATTATTGTTATTACTATTATTATTATTATTATTATTATTATTATTATTATTATTATTATTATTATTATTATTATTATTATTATTATTATTTTTTTTTTTTTTTTTTTTTTTTTTTTAATATATATTATATTATATATATATATATTATATATATATATATATATATATATATATATATATATATATATATAATATATATATATATATATATATATATATATATATATATATATATATATATATATATATATATATATATATATATATATATATATATATATATATATATATATATATATATATATATATATATATATATATATATATATATATATATATATATATATATATATATATATATATATATATATATATATATATATATATATATATATATATATATATATATATATATTATATATATATATATATATATATATATATATATATATATATATATATATATATATATAATATATATATATATATATATATATATATATATATATATATATATATATATATATATATATATATATATATATATATATATATATATATATATATATATATATTATATATATATATATATATATATATATATATATATTATATGTGGAATTATGGAGTTTTTTATTAATTAATAATTTTAATGAGGAAAAATAATATTATTCAATCGTAATTCATAGTGATTAATCACGATTAATGTTTAATTTAAGGTACATTTAAAAATTAAATTATTCATTTACTATTTATATAATATTTAGTTTACTATTAAATTATTCAATAAATTTTGATTTAGTTAGTTGTTCCTTTATTCAGAAATATAATTAAACAATAAAAATAATTAAATCATAAAAAAATAAAAAATATATATATATATATATATATATATATATATATATATTATATATATATATATATATATATATATATATATATATATATATAAATATATATATATATATCCACCACAAATGGCTGAGGTTCTCTATTAAAGGAATTTGAATGTTCGCAACATGAACGGTTGGAATTCTTTCATACCTAAAGAATCTGGGATAAATCATGTGAGCATGTGGATCACTTGATTAGCAAAACCTACACAAATTCTGGTCCGTCGTAACCAATTCTGAGCATTCTTGACTTGCGCATCAACACTTCTTGCTTCAGCTATAAATGTCATCACCGAATCTACTTGTAATTCTAAGCACATTCTTATAGTTTTTTATTTTAATGCATTTCTTCTTCATTGCCATCTTGCAGTTAGGGTGATTTTG
>SEYY01021161.1:0-12500 GCA_009176605.1 Armadillidium nasatum
ATATATATATTATATTATATATATATATATATATATATATATATATATATATATATATATATATATATATATATATATATATATATTTATATATATTATATGATACTCCATACTTTATACATGCCTGCACCCTTCTTTCCGCGCTACATCCCTGATGATGTAGAGTTGTGACTTCTTCAGCTTGAGGCAATTTTTCCTTTGGCTTACACCTCTGGTCAAGTTTAGGGCTCTTGTTTCCCTTCTTCCTCCAGAGGTCCTTCGCGTGGTCAAGGACGTATTGCCTAGCTTCCAGGTGGCTCAAGACCCTTACACAGCATTAAGGACAGAGCTGTTGATAGGGTCGCTACTTCTAGGGAGGATAGAAATGCTCAGCTTTTGAGTGGTGAAGCCCTTGGAGCCCGCACTCCAAGGCAGCTCATGACTCATTTGCTGGGTCAATTAGGGTCTCCGCCCACAGACTCTGAGACCCTTCTCATTAGAGAGCTCTTCCTTTAGAATTTGCCTGCGAATGCACAGGGAATCTTCGCGGCTACTTCTCCTTCGACACCTCTTCAGGAGATTGCTTCAATCGCAGACAGAATCTTTCGCACTTACCATTCTTCCCCGGTTCCTATTTCTGCTGCGACTACTTCTTCTGTACCTTCTACTTTCTCTTACCTCTTGCACCTACTTTCACACCTTCTACTGTCGCTTCTGCTTCTACACTTCCTTCTTCAGGTCTGGCACATGACCTACACACTCGAGTTGCTTGTCTAGAATCCAAAGTGGATTCACTTCAAGCCTCTATCAACTCTCTCATTATTTCCATCTCTTCTTCTAACCGTGCTCGTTCTTCTACCCCTTCTGCTCGTTCAGGTACTCCACACGGTCGTGCTCCCTCACCTTCTCGCAGAAGGGACTCTCCTTTGTGCTACTACCATAGCACATTTGGGGATCGTGCTCTTAAGTGCAACAAGCCTTGTACTTACCAGGGAAACGTTCCGACCAGTCAGTGATTGCTGTAGCTGACACTGGTCTTGCTTCCCAACTTCCACAGCAACGCCTTCTTCGCGTTTTCGATCCCTTATCTTCTCTTAATTACCTGATCGATACAGGTGCCGAACTTTCGCTCCTGCCGAAGGCTTATACTTCTACTTCTTCTCCCACCTCTCTTCTTGGTCCTTTGTATGCGGCCAATGGCTCTGCCATTGCAACATATAGTGTAAAAAAAGTTTGACCTTGGATTTAGGCCTCCGGCGGTGTCTCCGTTGGATATTCACTATCGCTGACGTCTCCCAACCCATTCTAGGGGCGGACTTCCTGTCCCACTTCGGGTTAGTTGTTGATCTGCGTCACAAACGCTTGATTGACAACTGCACTTCCCTCTCTGCTCAGGGATGTTTATTTTCCACTCAGCATTTCAATATATCTTCGGTAGTGCCTTCTACTTCTGAGTTCTCTTTCATGCTTTCTCAGGACTTCCCTTCACTCCTTAAACCTTGCTCTTTGCAAGCCCCGGTCAAGCATAATGTGGAACACCACATTGAAACCTCCGGCTCTCCAGTTTTCGCTCGTCCTGGAAGACTCGCTCCTGAGAGGCTTAAGGTAGCTCGTGCAGAGTTCGAGGGCATGCTCGACCTTGGGATAATTCGTCCTTCAAAATCCGCATGGTCCTCTCCTCTTCATCTGGTTCCCAAGGCTACTCCAGGTGACTGGCGTCCCTGTGGGGACTATCGTGCCCTGAATGCTGCCACTGTGCCTGACAGATACTCTCTGCCACACATTCAGGATTTTACTTCCCATCTGCATGGCAGTACGATATTCTCCAAAGTGGATTTGGTTCGTGCTTACCACCAGATTCCTGTGGCACCGGAGGATATTCCTAAAACTGCCATCACCACGCCCTTCGGGTTGTTCGAGTATACCCGCATGCCCTACGGCCTCAGGAACGCGGCACAGACCTTCCAGCGGTTTATGGACTCTGTACTCCGCGGTCTTCCTTTCTGCTGGGCGTATCTCGACGACCTCCTCATTGCCAGTTCCTTCTCCTGAGCTGCACAAGTCCCACCTGCAGGCTGTTTTCACCAGGCTGCAGGAATTTGGCATCAGGGTGAACCCTGACAAGTGTGTCTTAGGTGTTCCGTCACTTACCTTCTTGGGGCACACTATTTCGCCTTCAGGAGTTTTACCCCTTCAGGATAGAGTCTCTGCCATTCGTCAGTTTCCTCTTCCTGAAACAGCGTCAACTTCGACAATTTCTTGGCATGATAACCTTCTATCATCGCTTCATTCCTTCGGCTGCAGCCCTTCTGACACCTCTTACTTCTCTGCTGAAGGGGAAGAAAAGAGGTCAATCTACCAAGGTCACTTGGTCGGATGCTGCTCGGCAGGCTTTCTCTGATACTAAGTCTGCTCTCGCTGAAGCCACTCTTCTCGTCTTCCCGCAGGAATCTGTTCCCACTCGCCTTCAGGTAGACGCCTTCGACTTCGCCGTCGAAGGTGTCCTGCAGCAATACCAGAATGGGATATGGGTGCCTCTTACCTTCTTTTCTAAAAAACTTCAACCTGCTGAGACACGGTACAGTGCCTTCAGTAGGGAACTTCTGGCCATGTATTTGGCTACCAAACATTTCCCTATTTTCTCGAGGGACGTTCTTTCCACATTCTGACTGATCATAAGCCTATCACCTTCGCTATGCAGTCTCGTAACGAACGTCATTCTCCTAGAGAAGCGCGCCATCTGGAATATGTCTCTCAGTTCACCAACTGACATCCGGCATATCCACTGCGTCGATAACCACACTGCCGATGCTCTCTCTCGGATAGAGATTAATGCAAGTTCTTCTCTATCCCCGGTAGATTTCGAGGGCATGGCAGCTGCACAGGAGTCAGAGGACATCCCTCTTCCTGATACTACTTCTCTTCATCTTCAATCTCTTCGCCTGTCCGGTATCGCTCGACCGCTGGTCTGCGATACTTCTACAGGTTCTCCTCGACCATTGGTCCCTTCCTCCTTCAGGAAACAGGTCTTCCACTCACTGCATGACCTCGCCCATCCAGGGATTTCGGCCACACAGAAGCTGGTTGCTTCACGTTTTGTATGGCCGAACATGCAGAGTGATCTCAAGACTTGGGCACGCGCTTGCCTCTCCTGCCAGAGGAACAAAGTTCATCGACACACCAAGGCTCTCCTTGGTGAGTTTCTGCCCCCGGGTGAACGGTTTCAACATGTCCATGTTGATCTCGTCGATCCTATCCCTCCTTCAGATGGTTGCTCTTACCTTCTCACCTGCGTCGACCGCTTCACTCTCTGGCCGGAGGCTATTCCTATCCCTAACATAAATTCAGAAACAGTTGCTAAGGTCTTCTTAGCTCACTGGGTCTCTCGTTATGGTGTGCCAGAGACAATCACGACTGACCAGGGTCGTCAGTTTGAGTCACATTTGTGGCGTGATTTTATGTCTCTTCTGGGCACTTCTCGCATTCGCACTTCTGCCTACCATCCTGCAGCTAATGGAATGGTAGAGCGTTTCCATCGGCAGCTTAAGGCTTCCTTGGCTGCTCACCCTTACCGGGAACGTTGGACAGAAGCATTACCTTTTGTGCTCCTCGGGATT
This sequence comes from Armadillidium nasatum, assembly GCA_009176605.1. NCBI lineage: Eukaryota > Metazoa > Arthropoda > Malacostraca > Isopoda > Armadillidiidae > Armadillidium > Armadillidium nasatum. The sequence continues at coordinate 3,597 of SEYY01021161.1, forward strand.
CGCTCAGCGATGGAAGAGAACCTCCAGTGCACTTCGGCCGAATTGGTTTACGGTTCTCCTCTTCGTCTTCCAGGGGAATTCTTTCACCCTTCGGTTTCTCCTTCGTCTCTCGACCCTTACACTTATTTCTCTTGGCTCCGCCAGTGTTCTACTTCGTGAAAACCTTCTCTTCCACGTACTCACGCTCGCACAAACTCTTTCAACATGTACACATGTTTTCGTACCCCTCGACGCTAATCGAGCTCCGCTGCAAGCTCGATATTTGGGGCCTTATAAGGTTTTAAGTCGTCGGGAGAAAACCTTCCTTCTTCAGCTCCCTTGTCGGACGGAAGTCTTCTCCATTGATAGACTTAAACCTGCATTTTTCGAGTCTTCTCCGGATCCTCCGGACGATTTTGAAGAGTCTCCTCTTCTTATTCCTTTCGTTCTTCCAACACCACATGTGCCAGATCGCCCTTCCTCTCCTACTCCTCCTGCTCCTCCTCCTTCTACCGATTCGCCTCCACCACCTCCTTCTCCTCCAGCTCCGCTTGCATCGCCTTCTTCACAGCGTTCTTCTGGTTCTTCTTCTGCCTATCCTTCGACTGGTAGACCTGCTCTTCGCCCTCCTATACTACGTCGTACAAAGAGTGGCAGAACAGTTCGTCCTCCTCTTATCTTCCGTCTTTAACCACTGCTACCTTTCGAGGGGGGTTCTGTAGCTAGCAGGACTCTTCGCTATTAACTGTATTAGTTTGCACTGCGGAATAGAACTAATTTCTCGTTCCCGCCTTTTACGCTGTGAAGGACGCCTCACTCTAATATAGGCTTACTTGTGTGAACGCCGCTTACTTTGTGTTTTACTGCTACTCGTAGTTAATCTTTATTTATTCAACAACAACTACCAGTGATTATTTGTCATTGTTTCTATTATACAAGTATCGCTATATTGCATATCAAGCAATATTTGTATTTTCTGCACAGTGTCCTTCAGAGTGATCATTGCCATCAGAAGATACTTCTGGCCCTTCTGTACACTGCAGAATATCCTCAGCCACCAAGGAATTCCTCCCTTCTTTGGTAAAGCCAGTTTGAAATATTACTAGATAGGGTTCCTGTCATTATTCCTGTCTTTATTCTTGTTGAACAATTCAGAACTGTATTTTTGTATAAAATAAAGAACCAATCCTACCTTCGTTATTGTACCTACACTTACCATCTAAGTGCCTGCCAACCATCAACTATATAGTAATAAATGAAAACATATATATTAAAACTAAAGCTGACATTGAATTCTTAAATATTATTATTATTATTATTATTGAGTGCTGCACGTGGCTTTACGTTCTCATCTAAGACTACAGCCATGCTTTTCCGGAAAACCCCCCGTCCGAGTGATCGTGTACACCATCTCCCCGTCTTGCCCCTTTATGGCTCTCCTATCAGTGTGGTATCAACGGTGAAATTCTTAGGACTGTTGCTCAATGAGCGCCTCATGTACCTTCCTCACATTACTCAGCTCAAGGTTAGTTGCCGCCGTTCCTTAGATCTCTTACGACACCTCACTTTTGAGACTTGGGGTGCGGACAGAATCATCATGCTCCACTTTTACGTCATGCAGGTTCGGTCTAAAATGTGCCATGTACGGACAAACCTTCACGTCCTACCTCCGTCTTCTTGACTCAATTCAAACCGAAAATCTGAGGATACCTACCGGTAGCTACCGGAGCCTTTCGTTCTTCACCAAAGGAGAGCCTGGAAGTGGAGGCAGGGGTGACGCCCTGTTCCTGTGGAGTGAGCAGCTCATGTGTTCTCTGTTCCTCCGTATTCAGGTTCCTCTTTATACGGCCTTAACCACTCTCATCGAGCGTATCCATCTCTTTCCTTCTTATTGGCCTTTCGCTGGGGTTGTCTTTCCTCTTCACTTGGCCTCTCACTGCGTGAGGTCGTGCAATTTGATTTCAGCTCCACTGTGGGTGTGTCTGCCTCCGACTGTTTACCCTGGGTTCTTTCTCCAACGAAGGCAGAAGTACACCCGATGGTGTTAAAAGATTTCTTTTTACGCCACCGGAACTTTCACCGCTACTCCATCTCTGTGTACACTGATGGTTCCAAGACGGATGATGGTGTGGAGGCCTCAGCTGTGTTTCCGAACTTCACTGTGTCCCACACCCTTCCGACTTATTCGTCTGTTTTCTCAGCCGAAATGATAGTGGTGTTCATGGCTATGCACAGAATCTGTCACATCGAACCCGAGGGTGACAATGCCATCTTTTCCAATTCGAGAAGAACTCTCCAAGCACTGCTTCTCCGTTCAACTCGAAACCCTTTGGTATTTACCACTCAAAAGTTAATCAGCTCTTCCTATGCGAATAAGAAAAGTATTGCGCTGTGTTGGGGTCCCTTCCCATGTTGGTGTTCTCTGAAACGAACAGGCCGATAGAGTGTCCCAGCATGCTGCTTCTCATAGGGTGTTGAATGCCCGCTACCTCGCTCCTGCTGTAGGTTTGGGGTACTTCCCTGCTACGGATATTTATGTTTCCGTACGTTGGGGTTTCCTTTCTGTCTGGCAAACTTGCTGAAAATGGGATACTCGTGGCTCCAAACTCCGTGTCGTCAAGCCCGTCATTGGCAAGTGGTCTTCGTATCGAGGAAATCGTCTCCTGGAAGTAATCTTGGCTCGATTACATCTGGTCCACACCAAAATTATTCATGGTTTCCTTATGGCATGTGAGGTTCATCTATCTTGCCCGTTTTGCTCCACCTGTTGCTCTCTCTCGGTTGTTCATCTCTTGGTGGACTGCAAGGCCGTCTCCGCCAGTACTTTCCTGATCTGCTCCATATCCCTCTCCGACACCGCTTGGCACATATCCTATCCGAATCTGCCCACTTTCGTAGTGATCGCGTTTATGCATTCCTGTTAACCTTGATTATTTTATACCAAATTTAATCTTTCTTCCCTGTTCGTCTTCCGTTTTAAGGGATTCCACCTGTTGTTAGTTTCTTGACACGGTATAGCCGCACTCCAGTGAGCTGTGGGAGTCCCTGTACATATGAGCTAATAAAAATGTTATTGGTTTTATAGTTGTTTTTTTTAGTATTGCTACTATTATTATTTATCATGTAGTATTTCTTTTTACTATTTTGTTTTGTTCTTTTTCTTGCTTTTATAGTTATCGTTACTAATTTTTTTATATTTTATATTATTAATATTCTTATAGTAGATATCGATCCTATTTAGTTATTTCTCTTATCATTTATGATGCCCATTATTATTATTATTATTATTATTATTATTATTATTATTATTATTGCTATTATTATTATTGTTATTATTATTATTATTATTATTATTATTATTATAATCCCACCCTGGCGATCGAATCCATCTTGATGTGGTGGGTCACCGAGATACTAGATTTCATTGGTATCTTCTAAGTGATTCGATTTTTTTTCCTCTCCCTCCCCTACATATCTCCTTCCTTCCGTCTTACTGTCCGTGATAATCTCCCCTAACCCGTTTCTACTTGTGGTTCGTAGTCGTGATTTCCTTGGGCCCATCTCGACTTCTTTAGCCTTGGGTGAGGATACAGGAGACAAACCAGTCCTTTTTGTTTTTAAGTAGGCCGTCCATGTAGGGGACCCGGACCTCAACTAACCACTGAAGAGGCAGTCCTGCACTTGGGTGTATAATCTCGAGCTTCGCATCAGTGCCATGTGGTTCTTGGATGAGACCTAGACGCGGAGCTCCGGAGAGCTCTTCCGAGCCCACACCCACACCCCATGCTTCTAGTATGGGGTTTCGGAGACGGATTTCTGGGTCTGACTCGGCTTCCGCACCTTTGCTTCCTGGTTTCAGTTCTATCGGTCCATCATTCTCTCTTTTTGTATTTGTCATTTGTTTTATTATTCTGCTTATCCTTTATGGTGTACTCAGGTTTTTTTTTTTGAATGGTTAAGTCTACCAAAAAAAGTCCCCGTTTTAAAGATAGACGAACGCCATTCATTGACGGGCTCCCCATTGGTCCTCTCCTCGGAACTGGTAGGGGCTTTTCCGCCCCATTGAATACGGGGATCCTGGATTCCCGCGCGCCTCCTGCTTCTTCCTATCTTCGTGCATAGACTTCGAATTTGACGTCACGCATCTTTGAGAAGTCTTCTGGTTCGACTTTGACTAGAATTTATAAATCTCATCGCCCTACCGTCTGCCTTCCCGCTGTACTCTTGTTCTTGGATCCCCTTGCGGGTGGGCCGAATGACGTAGGCCGACCCCAGACGCGATTTGAAACACAAAAGGCCCAGTCTTCGTTACTTAGCCCCAAAATGAGGAGACGGAAGATATCTTGGCTCATCTATAGTGAAAATCCCAGCCTATCATAGATGTGTATAGATTTCCTCCTATCAAATCTGCTCCCACTAGGCCTAATCCAAGACTCCTTACTTGTAATACGCCGTTTCCCCCTACTAAAATAAAAATGGGGTTCACCCTTCGACCTTACATTTCGAAGCCGAGAAGGTTGTTCCTGTGCCAGAAATTCGAGAACCCCCAAAAGTGTTCCAGATCTCCCTCCCCAACCTGCTCATTCTGCGGCGGGGATCATCTCCCCTCGTGCGCCCTTCCTCTATTCTGCCCTAACTGTAAGGGCCGTCATTCTGCTTCCGTCTTTTTCCTTTCCTTCAAGCTAGAACAACTTAGAGTTCTATACTCTGCTTAAGTTCGACTGACGCTCTAAAGAGAAATTGTCGTTCGTCCCTCAAGTAACCACCCACCAGACCACCCTATTTCTCGTAACTTTGACTAAGTCCACTCTATAGATTTTTAAAAGACGAATCTAGAATCTAATATCGAAAAGAACAGAGCTCCAAATCCGTTACTTACCTATTTATTACAGTTTCAATGTTAACAATAATTTACGAAGTTGTATATTACAAGTTTTCTAAATTTAAAGAAGAATTTATAAATCCAAAGGGGTAATTTCTCGGAACATTCATTAAGAAAACTCTATAGGCCTTTAAAAGTCCAATTTATTAGTGAAAAGAACAGAGCTCCAAGTCCATCATTAACTATTTATTACAATTTCAATGTCAATGTTAAAGTTTTACCAAGTTGTACATTACAAGTTTTTTTAATTTTAAAGACGAATTTAGAAATCCAAATTGAAAACTCTCGGAACTTTCATTAAGTCCATTCTATATACCTTTAAAAGACCTATCTATAAGTGAAAAGAAAAGAGCAACATGTCCTTTAATAACCTATTTATTACTGTTTCAATGTCAGTGTTAACTATGATTTATAGAAGTGTTCGTTTAAATATTTTTAATTCTGAAGAACAATTTCAAAACCCAAGGAAAATTTTGTATGATTTTCAGAATTGTACAATTCCATTTTTTTTAATTATAAAGAGCAATTTTGAAACCGCAAGTGAACTTTCTCGGAATTTTCATTAAGTTCATTCTATAGATCTTTAAAAGACCAATCTAATGATGAAAAGAACAAAGTTTCAAGTCCATTATTTACCTATTACAATTTCAATGTTGGTGTTTACTCTGATGTGCAGTTTTATACGTTAAATTTTTTTTTTTTAATTTTGAATACCAATTTTAAGCACAAAGAGAATTTTCTCATAACTTTCATTAAGTCCACTCTATAGCTCTTTAAAAGACCAATCTAATAGTGAAACGAACGGAGCTCCAAGTGCATTATCAACCTATTTATTAGTTTCAAAGTCAAATTAATTTATGATTTACAGAATTGTAAATTTCAATTTTTTTTAATTTTAAAGAACAATTAGAAAACACAAAGGAAAATTTTTCAGAACTTTCATAAAGTCTACTCTATAGAACTTTAAAGGACCAACCTAATAGTGAAAAGAACAGAGCTCCAAATTCATTATCTACCTATTTAATACAATTTAAATGTCAGTGCTAACAATGATTTACGATTTACAGAATTTAAATATTGTAATTTTTCAAGAACAATTTTGAAACCCAAAGGGAAGTTTCTTTTAACTTTCATGAAGTCCACTCTATAGATCTTTAAAAATCAATCTAATAGCGAAAAGAGCGGATCTCCAAGTCCTTTATGAACCTATTTATTACAGTTTCAGTGTCAATGTTTACTATAATTTACAGAATGGTAAATTGCAATTTTTTTTTTAATTTTAAAGAATAATTAGAAAACACTTTATAGAACTTCAAAAGACCAATGTAATAGTGAAAAAAGAGAGCACCAAGTCTGTTATTTACCAATTTTTTACATTTTCAAAGTCTGTGTTAACTATGATTTACTGAATTGTATATTTCAATTTTTTATAATTTATAGAACAATTTTGAAATCCAAAGTAAAAATTATCGGTTCTTTCATTAAGTCCATTCTATAGATCTTTAAAACACCAATCTAATTATGAAAAGAACGGAGTTCCAAGCCCATTATTTACCTATTTATTACAGTTTCAATGTCAGAGTTAACTATGATGTGCAGCATTTTACGTTGAAATTTTTTTAATTTTGAAGAACAATTTTTAAGCCCGGAGACAAATTTCTCGTAACTTTCATTAATTCCTCTCTTTAGATCTTTAAAAGGCCAATCTAATGGTGAAAAGAACAGAACTTCAGGTCCATTTTTTCCTTTTTTAATACAATTTAAATGTCAGTGTTAACAATGATATCAGAAAATTTATATTATATGTTTTCTAATTACCCTTATTACAGTCTCAATATCAGTGTTAACTATTATTTACAGAATGGTACTTTTAAACTTTTTTTTATTTGTAAGAACAATTTTGAAACAACTGGAAATTTCTCGTAACTTTCATTAAGTCCACTAAAGATCATTAAAAGACCTATCTAATGGGGAAAAGAGCAGAGCTCCAAGTCTATTATTTACCTATTTATTACATTTTCAATGTCAGTGTTAACAATGATTTTCGAAGTTGTATATTACAAGTTTCCATATTTTAAAGAAGAATTTATAAAAGAAAATTTAATGGTGAAAACAATAGAGCTACAAGTCTTTTATTTACCTATTTATTACAGTTTCAAAGTCACTGTTAACTATAATATACAGAATTGTACATTACAATTTTTTTAATTTTAAAAACAATTATAAAACTAATGGAAAATTTCTAGGAACTTTCATTAAGTCCATTTTATGGATTTTTAAAAGTGCTTCAAGTCTATTATTTACCTATTTATTACATTCTCAAGGTTAGTTTTAACTTTAATTTTTAGAACTGTACATTTCATTTTTTTAAGGGAAGAGTCCAAATTTTTTATTATTTGACTGATTGAGCTAAAATTTTTAATATATATGTATTTTTCACGAAAATCAAATTTGATTCGGAACTTTTTTCTGAGTCTATAAGGGTTTGAAAGTTATTTGGATTTTTTTTGTTGGAAAATAAGTGAATAGCGGGGTCCACATGAGATGAAAATTTAACTGAACAATCTTAGACCCAATTTCTCGATTTTGTAGGAAGGGATTTTTGATATCACGTCTAGGAAAAAAAATTATAAGTACTCAATTTTTTTTTTTTTAAACATACCCTAAAAAAAAAAAAAAAAAAAAAAATTAATTAAAAAAAAAAAATCCTACAAATTTTTTTATTTTTTGATATTGTTTAGAGGAGGGATAGATCTACAACTTTTATTTGGAGCATTATTAAATGTTATTTGTTTAAAGAAAGATATAGCCTCTCAAACTTTTGGAATTTTTGAAAATTGGTCAAAAAAAAAAATGTACGTTCTTTGAGGTGCTATATCTCGGAACAAACGATTCTGATCGAATAATATTTACAGAGGAATTTGTAGCCCCATTATTTCTCTATACATCTACCAAAAATAACTAATGTAGTATTTATAGCTTTTTTTTTTTAAATATTTTTTTACGAAAAGGAAAAAAATTTCCTTTCTCGATACTGGTGCAGTTTCTGCTAATAACATGTTTTGTATAACTCTAGGAGCAAACACCGTAGATTTAAACATACCTCAAATTTCCGAAATAACTTCTAAACATTAAATCCCTCATAAAAACGTTAGGAATGAAATTTTTTCGTTGGGAAAAAGTCTTTCCATATTGAAATTTTCAGGAGAATCGGATGATTTTTTTTTTCTTTTAATTGGACCCTCTCGTTTATTAATTATAAAGAACAGTTTTGAAGCCAAAAGTAAAAATTCTCAGAACCTTCAAGAAGTCTATTCTATAGATCTTTAAAAGACCAATCTAATGATAAAAAGAACGAAACTCCAAGTTTACCTATTTATTAAAGTTTTAATGTCAGTATTAACTATGATGTATTGTATGTTAATTTTTTTTTTTTTTAATTCTCAAGAACAATTTTAAAACTCAAAGAGAAATTACTCGTAAATTTCATTAACTCCACTCTATAGCTCTTTAAAAGAAACATTTAATGGTGAAAAGAACAGAGCTCCAAGTCTTATATGTACTTGTTACAAATTCAAAGTCAGTGTTAACAATAGTTTAAGAAGTTGAATATTACCAGTTTTCTAATTTAAAAGAAGAATTTAGAAACACAAATGGAAATTTATTGGAACTTTCATAGATCTTTAAAAGAAAATCAAATGTTGAAAAGAACGGAGTTCCAAGTCCATTATTTACCTATTTATTACAATTTCAAAGTCAATATTAAATATGATATAAAAACTGTTTATATGCTTTCACTAATTTATCTAGTGTATATATATATTTTAAGTTTTCCTTGATAGGAGTTTGTAAAGTTGGTTTGTTTTTTGTATCGATGTTGTACATTTTTTCTACAAAACCACCCGGTTGAATTAGAATCACTTTTTTCGAATCATTCATCAAGTCTAGACGTTTTTGCTTGTTCGTTTCAAGTTCTCAGAATTCGGATTTATAAGCTATGAGTTATTTTTTTCCTTTCAAATCTTTCTTATTATCATATCTAT
>SEYY01021161.1:17500-43219 GCA_009176605.1 Armadillidium nasatum
CTAATAATTTTAAAAAGATGATGCTTTTAAAGTGTAATTTTCCTATTTTTGCTTGATTAAATATGCCTACGAAGCTATTTACATATGTTTGGAGAAGAGATTATGTAATGAATATGGTTGTTTATTACCTTAATATTTTAGTTTATAAGTGTTTTTCTTTATATATTAATTTATTAGTAATGACTTAATAATAAAAAGTACTTTAAAAGCAAAATATATGGTAAATTCTTTTCCATTAAATTAATAATTCTATCATTTTGACTTTATTTACGCTCGTATTCAATGTATCTCTTTGTTTTTTATGGTTAATTTGACGAATTTTGCTATATAAATACAGATTGTCTTTCGTGAAAATTGCTTAAAATAGTTAAATTTACGGTAAATTTCATATGGCGTTGAGAAAAAAAGATGAAAATAACTGAGGTTTCTTATTTAATATGATTTTTGCAACATATTTGAAAGCTGAGTATATATTAATTAGGCCTAAATTGTTAAGTTTTTACCTAAGAAAATGTCGGATTTTAGTGCTTACTAATATTTTGATTAGTTTATTTCAGTAAATAATCCTCATATTTACTTGATATTTGTGAAATAATATCATTCTCAGCTATTTAAAATGTAAATGTAGAATATTGCAAAGAGAAACTAAATGTCTGTGGCACATTCTAATTTTAAAGAAAGATGAAGTTAGAAGCCGAAATAGTTTAAAATTATTATTTTAATTTGAAAATGATGGGATTTGGAAAATACGGAGAATCCTAAGGATAAAATCTCATAAAAAGATTATTATTTTGGCCTAATTATGTTCATATGTCTTTAGTATGCACGAATTTTCTCGTCATTGGTATTTTGTTTCATTCCATGTGTGTTAATTCTTGTGTTATTTGATGTAAATAACAATCAAATCTTTTGGTATAGTAAAAGGATAAATATTTCATAATTATAAATATTTGATTGTCACGTTTTTGATTATAAAATAGTCAAAAGGGAAGCCTAAAGTAGTCAAAATATGTGTATATTTGAGTATATTTTCGCTAATTGTTCTTGTTCACTGAAGATAATTTATGTCAGCATATGCGTATTTAGCATATTATACCGATGTTTGAAGAAAAAATTGCTAATAATTTTGAAAAGATGATGCTTTTAAAGTGTAATTTTCCTATTTTCGGCTGATTAAATATGCCTACGAAGCTATTTATATATGTTTGTAGACAAGATTATGTAATGAATATAGCTGTTTATTACCCTAATATTTTAGTTTATAAGTGTTTTTCTTTCTATTTTAATATATTAGTAATGACTTAATAATAAAAAAGTACTTTAAAAGCAAAATATATGGTAAATTGTCTTCCATTAAATTAATAATTTTATCATTTCGACTTTATTTATTCTCGTTTTCAATGAATCTCTTTGCTTTTTATGGTTAATTTGACGAATTTTGCTATATAAATACAAATCGTCGTGTTAAAATTGTTTAAAATAGTTAAATTTACGGTAAAAATTCACATGGAGTTAGAAAAAAACATGAAAGTAACTGAGGCTTCTTACTTAATATGATTTTTGCATCATATTTGAAAGCTGAGGATATGTTAACTAGGCCTAAATTGTTAAGTTTTTTCCTAAGAAAATGTCGGACTTTTAATGATCACTTATATTTTGATTAGTTTATTTTAGTAAAGAACCCTTATTTGTGAAATAATATTCTCAGATATTTCAAATGTAAATGTAGAATATTGCAAAAAGAAACTAAATGTCTGTGGTACATTCCAATTGTAAAGATAGATGAAGTTTGAATCGAAATATTTTAAAATGAATTATTTTAATTTGAAAATTAAGGAAAATGATTTATTATTATTGAAAAATGGGGAATTCTAAAGATAAAACCTCATAAAAAGATTATTATTTTTTTCAAAATTATTTTCATATGTCTTTAGTATGCACTAATTTTTGCATCATAGGTATGTTATTTTTATCCAAGTGTGTTAATTCTTTTGTTTTTTGATGTAAATAACATTAAAATCTTTATGTAAAGTATAAAAAGTACTCCTTTCATAATGATATGTATATGATTGTCACATTTTGATTATAAAATAGCCATAAGGGAAGCTTAAAGTAATCTAAAAATGTGAATATTTGAGTATATTTTCGCTAATTGTTCTTGTTCACTAAAGATAATTTATTTCAGCATATGCGTATTTAGCATATTATACCGATGTTTGAAGAAAAAATTGCTAATAATTTTGAAAAGATGACGCTCTTAAAGTGTAATTTTCCTATTTTTGCTTGATTAAATATGCCTATGAAACTATTTATATATGTTTGTAGACAAGATTATGTAATGAATATGGCTGTTTATTAACTTAGACTTTTAGTTTACTAGTGTTTTTCTTTGTTTTTATAATATATTTTAGTAAGGACGTAATAAAAAAAAGTACTTTAAAAGCAAAATATATGGTAAATTCTCTTCCATTAAGTTAATAATTTTTTTATTTCGACTTAAGTTATTCTCGTATTCAATGTATCTCTTTGTTTTTTATGGTTAATTTTACGAATTTAGCTATGTAAATACAGATTGTCGTCTTGTTAAAATTGCTTAATATAGTAAAATGTACGGTAAAAATTAATATAGCATTAAAAAAAACACGAAAGTAATTGAGGATTCTTACTTCATATGATAGTTGCGCCATATTTGAATGCCGAAGATATGCTAATTAGTCCTAAATTGTTAGGTTTTTACCTAAGAAAAGGTCGGACTTTTAATGAGTACTTATGGTTTGATTAGTTTATTTTAGTAAAGAACCCTCATTTTTACTTGACATTTGTGATATAATATCATTCTCAGCTATTTCAAATGTAAATGTAGAATATTGCAAAGAGAAACTAAATGTCTGTGGTACATTCCAATTGTAAAGAAAGATTAAGTTAGAAGCCGAAATAGGTTAAATGAATTATTTTAATTTGAAAATGAAGGAAAATGATGTTATTATTTAAAAAACTGGAATCCTAAAGATAAAACCTCATAAAAAAAATTATTATTTTTTTCATAATTATGTCCATATGTCTTTAGTATGCACCAATTTTCGCATCATTGGTATATTGTTTCATTCCAAGAGTGTTAATTCTTGTGTTATTTAATGTAAATAACATTAAAATCTTTATGTAAAGTATAAAATGTACTCCTTTCATAAGATAAATATATGATTGTCACCTTTTGGATTATAAATGGCCATATGTAGTCTAAAAATGTGAATATATGAGTATATTTTTGCTAATTGTTCTAGTTCACTGAAGATAATTTATGTCAGCATACGCGTATTTAGCATATACCAATGTTTGAAGAAAAAATTGCTAATAATTTTAAAAAGATGACGCTCTTAAAGTGTAATTTTCCTATTTTTGCTTGATTAAATATGCCTATGAAGCTATTTATATATGTTTGTAGACAAGATTATGTAATGAATATGGCTGTTTATTAAATGTAAATGTAGAATATTGCAAAAAGAAACTAAATGTCTGTGGTACATTCCAATTGTAAAGATAGATGAAGTTAGAATCGAAATAGGTTAAAATGAATTATTTTAATTTGAAAATTAAGGAAAATGATTTGTTATTATGGAAAATAAGGGGAATCCTAAAGATAAAACCTCATAGAAAGATTATTACTTTGGCCTAAATATGTTCATATGTCTTTAGTATGCATGAATTTTCGCATCATTGTTATGTTGTTTCATTCCAAGTGTGTTAAATATTGTGTTATTTGATGTAAATAACATTAAAATATTTATGTAAAGTATAAAAAGTACTCCTTTCGTAAGGATATATATATGATTGTCACCTTTTGGATTATAAAATAGCCATAAGGGAAGCCTAAAGTAGTGTAAAAATGTGAATATTTGAGTATATTTTCGCTGATTGTTATTGTTCACTGAGGATAACTTATGTCAGCATATGCGTATTTTGCATATTATTCCGATGTTTGAAGAAAAAATTGCTCATTATTTTGAAAAGATGACGCTCTTAAAGTGTAATTTTCCTATTTTTGCTTGATTAGAAATGCCTATGAAGCTATTTATATATGTTTGTAGACAAGATTATGTAATGAATATGGGTGTTTATTAACTTACACTTTTAGTTTATAAGTGTTTTTCTTTGTTTTTTTTTAAATATATTAGTAAGGACTTAATAATAAAAAAGTACTTTAAAAGCAAAATATATGGTAAATTCTCTTTCCTAAAATTAATAATTTTTTCATTTCGATTTTATTTATGCTTGTATTCAATGTATGTCTTTGTTTTTTATCATTAATTTGACGAATTTTGCTATATAAATACAGATTATCGTCTGTAAAAATTGCTTAATATAGTTATATTTACTATAAAAATTCATATGGCGTTGGATTAAAACATGAAAATAACTGAGGTTTCTTACTTAATATGATATTTGCATCATATTTGAAAGCTGAAGATATGCAAATTAGTCCTAAATTGTTAGGTTTTACCTAAGGAAAGGACGGACCTTTAATGATTACTTATGGTTTGATTAGTTTATTTTAGTAAGGAACCCTCCTTTTTACTTGACATTTGTGATATAATATCATTCTCAGCTATTTCAAATGTAAATGCAAAGAGAAACTAAATGTCTGTGTTACATTCGAATTGTAAAGAAAGATGAAATTAGAAGCTGAAAGAGGTTAAAAAGAATTATTTCAATTTGAAAATGAAGGAAAATGATTAGTTATTATGGAAAAACGGGGAATTTTAAAGATAAAACCTCATAAAAAGATTTATTATTTTTCACAATTATTTTCATATGTCTTTAGTATGCACGAATTTTTGCATCATTGGAATGTTATTTTATTCCAAGTGTGTTAATTCTTGTGTTTTTTGATGTAAATAACATTAAAATCTTTATGTAAAGTATAAAAAGAACTCCTTTCATAAGATATATATGATTGTCACCTTTTGGATTATAAAATGGCCATATGTAGTCTAGAAATGTGAATATATGAGTATATTTTCGCTAATTTTTCTTGTTCACTGAAGATAATTTAAATATGCGTATTTAGCATATTATAGTTTTTGCTAATAATTTTGAAAATGACGCTCTTAAAGTTTAATTTTCCTATTTTTGCTAGATTATATATGCCTATGAAGCTATTTTTTTGTAGACAAGATTATGAATATCCTTAATATTTAGTTAAATTTGTTTTTTAAAAATTCATTTAAAACTTCGTAATTTTCAGTATAATAATATTTATTTATTACAACTTTTTTTCTGAAATTGTTTTAAAAATAAATATTAAAAGAAAATAGGTAAATTTCCTATATCAGAGTCATTTAAGTACTCGTTTTTTAATTAAAATAATAAGCATTTTTCAATTTTTGCTAATATTCAAATATTTCAAAAGATTAAAAATTAAGTGAAAAGATGTGAATTTTCTTTCTCATAATTCATTTAAATTTTAATATTTTCAATTAAAATGCCGTTCTTTAAACTTTTTTAAAGCTTTAAAGTTAGATGAAAATAGGTACATCTGCTTTCACAAAAAACAGTTTGCTTTGCATTTTTATTTAAAATAATATGAATTTAATCCAGATTGTTTCCTTTCTGAGATTCTTAAATGAATCTAAATTACATGAAATTAGGTAAATTTGCTCTTCAAAATTAAAATATGTAAACCATTTTATTTCTGAAAATTTTAAAAGCATAAAAATTATATGAAAATAGGTAAATTAGCTTACTCAAAATTCAATTAAATCTTTGTAATTATTTTGCATTATATTTTTTATTTATTATAATTTCTTCTTTCCAAAATTGTTTTAAAAGCATAAAAAATAGAAGAAAATAGGTAAATTTCCTTTATCAGAATCATTTAAGTACTCGTATTTTCAATATAAAAATAAGTGTTTTTTTCAATTTTTCTTCTTGCTAAATTTTTTTATAAACTTAAAAATTATGTGTAAAGAAGTAAATTTGCTTTCTCAAAAATCATTTAAAACTTAGTATTTCTAATTAAATGAATTGTTTTATTCTTATTTATGTCTATCTCAAAAAAATTTTAAAGCTTAAAAATTATATGAAAATAGGTATATCTGTTTTCTCAAATATCATTTTAGTATTAATTAAATATCATTTAGTATTAATATCTTTGTATTTTGAATGAAATTAATATGAATTTAATACAGATTTGTTCTTTGAAAATTTTTTATAAGAATCAAAATTTCATGAAATTTGGTAAATTTGCTTTCTGAAAATTCATGTAAATCTTTGTAATTTTTGTTGTATAATAATATTACTTATTACAATTATTTGTTTCTGATGTTTTTTTATGAATAAAAATTAAAAGAAAATAGGTAAATTTTCTTTATCAAAACCATTTAAGTACTCGTATTTTTAAATAAAATAATACGCATTTTTCAATTTTTTATTGCTCTATATTTTTGTAAAAGCTTAGAAATTAATTGAAAATAGGTAAATTTGCTTTCTCAAAATTCATTTAAATCTCAGTAATTTTTAGCATAATACTTATTTAGTACAATTTTTCCTTTTAGAAATTGTTTTAAAAATTAAAAGTTAAAAAAATAAGTAAAATTCCTTTATCAGAATCATTTGATTGCATGTATTTCAATTAAAATAAGAATTTTTTCAGTTTTTCCTCAAACTCAAAAGCTTAAAAGTTGCTAAAAGTGGTAAATATGCTTTCTCAAATTCATTTAAATTTTAATATTTTTAATTAAAATAATAGATTTATTTTTATTTAAGTCATTCTGCAATTTTTAAACGCTTGAAAATAAGATGAAAATTGGTATATTTGCTTTCTCAAAAATCATTTTTGTTTTTTATTTTAATTAAAATAATATAAATTGAATCCAATTTTTTCGTTCTGAAATTTTTAAAAGCACAAAAATTATAAGAAAATGGGTAAATTTACTTTCTCAAAATTCATTTAAATCATCGTAATTTTTAGTACAATAATATTCAATTTTTACAATTATTTGTTTCTGAAGTTGTTTTAAATGAATAAAAAGTAAAAGAAAATTGGTAAATTTAATTTATCAGTATCATTAAAGTACTCGAAATTTTATTTAAAATAATATCGATTTTTTTTCAATTTTTACGTTACAAATTTTTTTTAAAAAGATTAAATATTAAGTGAAAAGATTGAAATTTGCTTTCTCAAAATTAAAATAATATGCATACAACCTATTTTTTTCTTTATGTGAATTTTAAAAGCATAAAAATTATATGAAAAAAGGTAAATTTGCTTTCTCAAAATGCATTCTAATTTTTGTAATTTTTAACATAAATATTTATTTATAACAATTTTTTCTGAAATTGTTTTAAAAGCATAAAAATTAAAAGAAAATATGCTATCGTATTTTTAATTAGAATAAGAAGGATTTTTTCAATTTTTCCTCTTACTAAATTTTTGTAAAAGTTTAAAAATTAAATTAGAAGAGGTAAATTTGCTTTCTCAAAATTCATGTAAATCTTAGTATTTTTAATTAAAATAATAGTTTATTCCAATTTTTGTCGAATTGAAATTTTTTTAAAAGCTTAAAAATTAGATGAAAATACTTATACTTGACTTCTCAAAAATCATTTTATCTCTGTATTTTTAATTAAAATAATATGAATTTAATGTAATTTTTTCTGAAATTTTAAAAAGCACAAAAATTATATTAAAATAGGTAAATTTTCTTTCTCAAAATTTATTTAAATCTTCGTAATTTTATGTATAATAAATATATATTTTTATACAAGTTTTTCTTTCTCAAATTTTTAAAAAGCTTAAAAATAAAAATAAAATAGGTATATTTCCTTTATAAGTATCATTTAAGTATTCGTATATTTATTTAAAATGATAAGGATTTTTCCTATTTTTCATCTTACTAAAATTTTTTTAAAGCTTAAAAGTTAAGTGAAAAGGTGTGAATTTGCTTTCTCAAAATTCATAGAAATCTTAGTTTTTTATTATTAAAATAATAATTTTTTCTAATTTGTGTCGTTTAGAAATTTTATTTTAAATATTAGAATTTAAATGAAAATATTTATATGTTTTCTCAAAAAGATTTCAACTTTCTACTCTTAATTAAAATCATAAGAATTTAATAAATATTTTGTCTTTCAGAAATTTTTAAAAGAATAAATATCTCAAGAAATTAGTTAAATTTGTTTTTTAAAAATTCATTTAAAACTTCGTAATTTTCAGTATAATAATATTTATTTATTACAACTTTTTTCTGAAATTGTTTTAAAAATAAATATTAAAAGAAAATAGGTAAATTTCCTATATCAGAGTCATTTAAGTACTCGTTTTTTAATTAAAATAATAAGCATTTTTCAATTTTTGCTAATATTCAAATATTTCAAAAGATTAAAAATTAAGTGAAAAGATGTGAATTTTCTTTCTCATAATTCATTTAAATTTTAATATTTTCAATTAAAATGCCGTTCTTTAAACTTTTTTAAAGCTTTAAAGTTAGATGAAAATAGGTACATCTGCTTTCACAAAAAACAGTTTGCTTTGCATTTTTATTTAAAATAATATGAATTTAATCCAGATTGTTTCCTTTCTGAGATTCTTAAATGAATCTAAATTACATGAAATTAGGTAAATTTGCTCTTCAAAATTAAAATATGTAAACCATTTTATTTCTGAAAATTTTAAAAGCATAAAAATTATATGAAAATAGGTAAATTAGCTTACTCAAAATTCAATTAAATCTTTGTAATTATTTTGCATTATATTTTTTATTTATTATAATTTCTTCTTTCCAAAATTGTTTTAAAAGCATAAAAAATAGAAGAAAATAGGTAAATTTCCTTTATCAGAATCATTTAAGTACTCGTATTTTCAATATAAAAATAAGTGTTTTTTTCAATTTTTCTTCTTGCTAAATTTTTTTTATAAACTTAAAAATTATGTGTAAAGAAGTAAATTTGCTTTCTCAAAAATCATTTAAAACTTAGTATTTCTAATTAAATGAATTGTTTTATTCTTATTTATGTCTATCTCAAAAAAATTTTAAAGCTTAAAAATTATATGAAAATAGGTATATCTGTTTTCTCAAATATCATTTTAGTATTAATTAAATATCATTTAGTATTAATATCTTTGTATTTTGAATGAAATTAATATGAATTTAATACAGATTTGTTCTTTGAAAATTTTTTATAAGAATCAAAATTTCATGAAATTTGGTAAATTTGCTTTCTGAAAATTCATGTAAATCTTTGTAATTTTTGTTGTATAATAATATTACTTATTACAATTATTTGTTTCTGATGTTTTTTTATGAATAAAAATTAAAAGAAAATAGGTAAATTTTCTTTATCAAAACCATTTAAGTACTCGTATTTTTAAATAAAATAATACGCATTTTTCAATTTTTTATTGCTCTATATTTTTGTAAAAGCTTAGAAATTAATTGAAAATAGGTAAATTTGCTTTCTCAAAATTCATTTAAATCTCAGTAATTTTTAGCATAATACTTATTTAGTACAATTTTTCCTTTTAGAAATTGTTTTAAAAATTAAAAGTTAAAAAAATAAGTAAAATTCCTTTATCAGAATCATTTGATTGCATGTATTTCAATTAAAATAAGAATTTTTTCAGTTTTTCCTCAAACTCAAAAGCTTAAAAGTTGCTAAAAGTGGTAAATATGCTTTCTCAAATTCATTTAAATTTTAATATTTTTAATTAAAATAATAGATTTATTTTTATTTAAGTCATTCTGCAATTTTTAAACGCTTGAAAATAAGATGAAAATTGGTATATTTGCTTTCTCAAAAATCATTTTTGTTTTTTATTTTAATTAAAATAATATAAATTGAATCCAATTTTTTCGTTCTGAAATTTTTAAAAGCACAAAAATTATAAGAAAATGGGTAAATTTACTTTCTCAAAATTCATTTAAATCATCGTAATTTTTAGTACAATAATATTCAATTTTTACAATTATTTGTTTCTGAAGTTGTTTTAAATGAATAAAAAGTAAAAGAAAATTGGTAAATTTAATTTATCAGTATCATTAAAGTACTCGAAATTTTATTTAAAATAATATCGATTTTTTTTCAATTTTTACGTTACAAATTTTTTTTAAAAGATTAAATATTAAGTGAAAAGATTGAAATTTGCTTTCTCAAAATTAAAATAATATGCATACAACCTATTTTTTTCTTTATGTGAATTTTAAAAGCATAAAAATTATATGAAAAAAGGTAAATTTGCTTTCTCAAAATGCATTCTAATTTTTGTAATTTTTAACATAAATATTTATTTATAACAATTTTTTCTGAAATTGTTTTAAAAGCATAAAAATTAAAAGAAAATATGCTATCGTATTTTTAATTAGAATAAGAAGGATTTTTTCAATTTTTCCTCTTACTAAATTTTTGTAAAAGTTTAAAAATTAAATTAAAAATTAAATTTGCTTTCTCAAAATTCATGTAAATCTTAGTATTTTTAATTAAATAATAGTTTATTCCAATTTTTGTCGAATTGAAATTTTTTTAAAAGCTTAAAAATTAGATGAAAATACTTATACTTGACTTCTCAAAAATCATTTTATCTCTGTATTTTTAATTAAAATAATATGAATTTAATGTAATTTTTTCTGAAATTTTAAAAAGCACAAAAATTATATTAAAATAGGTAAATTTTCTTTCTCAAAATTTATTTAAATCTTCGTAATTTTATGTATAATAAATATATATTTTATACAAGTTTTTCTTTCTCAAATTTTTAAAAAGCTTAAAAATAAAAAAAAAAAAAAAAAAAAATAGGTATATTTCCTTTATAAGTATCATTTAAGTATTCGTATATTTATTTAAAATGATAAGGATTTTTCCTATTTTTCATCTTACTAAAATTTTTTTAAAGCTTAAAAGTTAAGTGAAAAGGTGTGAATTTGCTTTCTCAAAATTCATAGAAATCTTAGTTTTTTATTATTAAAATAATAATTTTTTCTAATTTGTGTCGTTTAGAAATTTTATTTTAAATATTAGAATTTAAATGAAAATATTTATATGTTTTCTCAAAAAGATTTCAACTTTCTACTCTTAATTAAAATCATAAGAATTTAATAAATATTTTGTCTTTCAGAAATTTTTAAAAGAATAAATATCTCAAGAAATTAGTTAAATTTGTTTTTTAAAAATTCATTTAAAACTTCGTAATTTTCAGTATAATAATATTTATTTATTACAACTTTTTTCTGAAATTGTTTTAAAAATAAATATTAAAAGAAAATAGGTAAATTTCCTATATCAGAGTCATTTAAGTACTCGTTTTTTAATTAAAATAATAAGCATTTTTCAATTTTTGCTAATATTCAAATATTTCAAAAGATTAAAAATTAAGTGAAAAGATGTGAATTTTCTTTCTCATAATTCATTTAAATTTTAATATTTTCAATTAAAATGCCGTTCTTTAAACTTTTTTAAAGCTTTAAAGTTAGATGAAAATAGGTACATCTGCTTTCACAAAAAACAGTTTGCTTTGCATTTTTATTTAAAATAATATGAATTTAATCCAGATTGTTTCCTTTCTGAGATTCTTAAATGAATCTAAATTACATGAAATTAGGTAAATTTGCTCTTCAAAATTAAAATATGTAAACCATTTTATTTCTGAAAATTTTAAAAGCATAAAAATTATATGAAAATAGGTAAATTAGCTTACTCAAAATTCAATTAAATCTTTGTAATTATTTTGCATTATATTTTTTATTATTATAATTTCTTCTTTCCAAAATTGTTTTAAAAGCATAAAAAATAGAAGAAAATAGGTAAATTTCCTTTATCAGAATCATTTAAGTACTCGTATTTTCAATATAAAAATAAGTGTTTTTTTCAATTTTTCTTCTTGCTAAATTTTTTTATAAACTTAAAAATTATGTGTAAAGAAGTAAATTTGCTTTCTCAAAAATCATTTAAAACTTAGTATTTCTAATTAAATGAATTGTTTTATTCTTATTTATGTCTATCTCAAAAAAATTTTAAAGCTTAAAAATTATATGAAAATAGGTATATCTGTTTTCTCAAATATCATTTTAGTATTAATTAAATATCATTTAGTATTAATATCTTTGTATTTTGAATGAAATTAATATGAATTTAATACAGATTTGTTCTTTGAAAATTTTTTATAAGAATCAAAATTTCATGAAATTTGGTAAATTTGCTTTCTGAAAATTCATGTAAATCTTTGTAATTTTTGTTGTATAATAATATTACTTATTACAATTATTTGTTTCTGATGTTTTTTTATGAATAAAAATTAAAAGAAAATAGGTAAATTTTCTTTATCAAAACCATTTAAGTACTCGTATTTTTAAATAAAATAATACGCATTTTTCAATTTTTTATTGCTCTATATTTTTGTAAAAGCTTAGAAATTAATTGAAAATAGGTAAATTTGCTTTCTCAAAATTCATTTAAATCTCAGTAATTTTTAGCATAATACTTATTTAGTACAATTTTTCCTTTTAGAAATTGTTTTAAAAATTAAAAGTTAAAAAAATAAGTAAAATTCCTTTATCAGAATCATTTGATTGCATGTATTTCAATTAAAATAAGAATTTTTTCAGTTTTTCCTCAAACTCAAAAGCTTAAAAATTGAAACATAGTGTAATCATTAAAATCCGATGTTTTCTTAGATAACACCTAAGCAAATTTGGACTGAAAAAGCATACCAGTGATGAGAAAATTTGTACATATTAAAGACATATGGACATAATTAGGCCGAAATAATAATTGTCTTTTGAGGTTTTAACCTTTATATCCTCTCCACGTAACATAATAACCCATCATTTTTCATCATTTTCAAATTATAATAAATCATTATACGATTAAAATGAAGGTTCTTTATTAAAATAAACATCAAACTATTCGTAATCATAAGAAATCCGATATTTTCTTAGATAAACACCTAACAAATCAAACCTAATTAACATACTTTCAACTAAGAATCATTACCAAGTCCTCAAATAAGATGCAAATGTTTCAAATTAAGCATGAAAGATTTTGAAGATTTTTTTGTTAGGCCATATGTATTTTTATCGTAAATTTAACTTTTTTACGCAATTTTAACAGAAGATAATGTATATTTATATGGCAAAATTCATAAAATTAACCATAAAAAACAAGGAGAAACTTTGTATACGAGTGTAAATAAAGTCGAAATGATAAAATTATTAATTTAAAGGAAGATAATTTAATATATATTTTGCTTTTAAAGTACTTTTTATTATTAAATCCTTAATAAAATATTAAAATAAAAAAGTAAACACTTATAAACTAAAATAGTAAGGTAATTAATAGCTATATTTATTACATAATCATGTCTACAAACGTTTATTTTAATATAGAGCCCTCATTTTTAGGGTAAAATGATTAATTTTAATTTAAAAATGATGAAAAATGATGGGTTTTTATGTTACGTGAAGAGAATCCAAAGGATAAAACCTCAAAAAACGATTATTATTTTGGCCTAATTATGTCCATATGTCTTTAATATGTACAAATTTTCTCATCACTGGTATACTTTTTCAGTCCAAGTGTGCTTTTTTTTGTTATTTGATGTAATTAACATTAAAATCTTTATGTTAAGTATTAAAAGAACTCATTTCATAAAGATAAATAATTGATTGTCACATTTTGGTTTATAAAAAAGCAAAAAGGGAAGCAATAAATTGCTAAATATGTGAATATTCGAGTATATTTTCGCTAATTGTTCTTGTTCACTAAAGATTATATATATCACCATTTGCGAATTTAGCATATTATATTCAATGTTTGAAGATAAAGTTGCTAATAATTTTAAGTAGATAGTGTTTTTAAAGGGTAATTTACATTTTTTTATCTTTGAGTTTGCCTAGGAAGTTATTTATATATGTTTGTAGACATGATTATGTTATAAATATAGCTGTTATATACCTTACTATTTTATTTTCTAAGTGTTTACTTTTTATTTTAATATTTTATTAATGATTTAATAATAAAAAGTACTTTAAATGCAAAATATATATTAAATTATCTTCCTTTAAAATAATAATTTTATCATTTCGACTTTATTTATGCTCGTATGAATATTTTCTTTGTTTTTTATAGTAAATTTCATGAATTTTGCTATATAAATACACATTTTCCTCAGTTAGAACTGCGTAAAAAAGTTAAATTTACGATAAAAATACATATAGAATAACAAAAAAATCTTCAAAATAAATGTTTTCATGCTTAATTTGAAACATTTGCATCATATTTGAATGCTTGGTAATGATTTCTTAGCTTAAAGTATGTTAATTAGGCCAAATTTGTTAGGTGTTTATCTAAGAAAATGTCGGATTTTTTATGATTACGTATATCTTGATTAGTTTATTTTAATAAAGAACCCTCATTTTTAGGGTAAAATGATTAATTTTAATTTAAAAATGCTGAAAAATGATGGGTTTTTATGTTACGTGAAGAGGATCCAGAGGATAAAACCTCAAAAAACGATTATTATTTTGGCCTAATTATGTCCATATGTGTAACAATGGAGGTACATCATTGTTACTTTTTTGAACTTCGCGCAGTAATGATATTAAATAGAAAATATAATTAATTTATGAATGAAATTTATAGTATCAGATTTTGTAGTTTTGAATGCAGTGCGAATATATTAAGTTCAGTTCGTTTAATAATAGAGGATAATAAGAACAAAAGTATTTCATAGATAATTCACGCGACACGTAAATTATAATAGCATCTTAGTTAAAGAAGCGAGATACTTAAGCGTGTCACCTTAATTAATCTGGGTCATTTCACATGATCGTAACCTAAAAGAGAGAACCCAGCGAAAGGGTTAATATAATAGAGTGATAGGAGAAGTTAAATACCTCCTGGGAAAAGTAAAAGGAGAAGTAAAATACCTCCTGAAGAATTAGAAGTAATAGGAGAAGCAGAATCCCTCCTGTAAGAAAGTAAATAAATTGGAGAAGAAGAATTCCTCCGGAGAAGAATAATAGGAGAAGTAGGATTCCTCCTGGGATTATAAATACTTTGGAGAAGATATTACCTCCGGAGAGCATTAGGAGAAGTAGATATCCTCCTGAAAGAATTAATAGATTGGAGAAGTTGAATACCTCCTTAAAATAAAAAGTAAATAAGTAGGAGAAGTAGGGTTCCTCCGGAAACAAAAGATCTGAGTAAAGGGAATCAGAAGACTTCCTTTAAGAGAACGAATATATTAAGAGTTATTAATTACTATACTTGAAGATATTTTCTTTAAATTGATTAAAAGGAATATTACTTTATTGAATATATATTAACCACCCCTAGACAGATTTAATAGATTTAACGAACTCCGGGCTCACAAGACAGACGTTAGTCCACCCCGGATTACGTCTTGTGACAATTGGGTCGCCTGTCCGGGATATTAGTTTTTTTTCCAGAAGCTTAGGAAGAATTCATTTTAAAATACACTCTTCCCTTATAAAAATTAATAATGAGTTCTGAAGAACTATTTCAAAAATGCCAAGATCGAAGAATCGAAGGTAAAGAAGCGAAAGAACTTATTGAAAAAATGATAGAAAGAGAAGAAAGGCAGAAAGAAAGAGAAGAAAAACAGAAAGAAAGAGAAGAAAGTCGGAAAGATAAAGAAGCTCTCGAAAGAGAGAAAGAAAGTGAAAGAGAAGAAAGACGGAAAGATAAAGAAGCTCTCGAAAGAGAAAGAAAGAGCACACGAGTTAAAAATGTTGGAATTACAAAATAACAATAATGGGAATCTGAGCTCAGAAACTAATAGTTTTACAACGAAGGCATCTAAACTTCCTCCTTTCTCAGATAACGTTGACGAGATCGATTGCTATTTGGAGAGATTTGAGAGAATCGCTGAGATTAACGGTTGGGCAAGAAACGATTGGACTTCCCACCTCAGCGCATTACTCACAGGTAGCGCATTGATGGTTTATTCACGCATGTCCAGAGAAGATTCTAAAGACTACGATAAACTCAAACACTCCCTATTAACACGCTACAACTTGACGGAGGAAGGCTACAGATCACGCTTCAGGACTTCGAAACCTTTAAACGACGAAAGACCCATGCAATTCGTCGAAAGGCTTCGCAGTTACTTGAATAAATGGACGGAACTGTCTCTCACCCCAAAGACATTCGAGGGATTGTCCGACCTAATTCTGTCAGAACAATTCATGAACACCTATCCTCGCGATGTTACCGTATTTTTACGTGAAAGAAAAATCGTTGGCATCGATAAAATAAGCCAAGAGACAGAAAATTACTTTACGGCTCGCAACAAAAACTGTTCTTCCCAAACCACAAAATACTATTTAAAAGAAAGCGAATATAGTGCAAAGAATATAAATACTGATCCAATTAAGGAGAAATGGACAATCCTGTGCTACAAATGCGGCAGGAAAGGACATAGAGCGTCTGAATGTCACGCACAGTCCGGAAATAAATTCAATATTGACAGAGGACCAATAAATCGACAGTGGCGTACCTATGAAAACCGAAATCGACCTAATAATTGGAGAGAGAAACCTAAAAGGGCCGCAGCGTCTTTATCTGTTAACGACAGGTTTATGGAAGATAACGAACGTTCGAGAACGATACCATACTCATTAACAGAAGGAACCGAATTTGCGAACGATAAGGAAATATCAAGTTGCGTGGAAGGTGATAGAATTATGCTAGCCTGTGGAAAAGCCATTCCCTTTGTAAAATTGGCATGTGTAAGATCTCAGCAAGAGTATACAAGTAATAAAAGAAGTAACATGCCTGTGTTGGAGGGACTAATAAATGGGTATCCCGGAAGTGTGTTACGTGACACTGGGTGCAACAGCGTAGTAGTCAAAAGGGAATTTATTAAAGATGACCAACTTACGGGTAAAAGAGCTAAAATGCTGTTAATTGATAACTCTATTAGAGATGTTCCCGTCGCTAAAATTAGGGTAACGACACCCTATTATGAGGGAGAAGTCGAAGCTTTAGCTCTACAGGACGCTATTTACGATTTAATTATTGGAAACATTCCAGGAGCGAGAGCTCCCAACGATCCCTCATCAAGTTCATCACTATCATGTGCAGCGGTAAAAAAAAATCAATGTGAAAGCGATAACGAATTTCAGAATGCGAATGATCAAAATTTATCACAAGTGAATTCCTGCTGCAAAATAACAAAAGAAGATTTGATACGTTTCCAAGAAGAAGATGAATCATTGAATAAATGTCGTTCATTTATCTATCGCGAAAAACAAAAGGACGACATGCCATATTATATAATGAAAGCAGGTGTCCTTCAAAGAATTATACAAAAAGATGGAGATTATATAGAACAAATTGTCGTACCAAAGGCATTAAGACAAAATCTCACATCCATGGCCCATGACAGCATTATGGGAGGTCATTTAGGGATCAAAAAGACAATAGATAAACTGATAACTGGATTTTATTGGCCTGGCATAAATGAAGTTGTGTCACTTTTCTGTCATTCGTGTGATATATGCCAAAAGACCGTATCCAAGGGTAGTGTAGCGAAAACTCCTGTAAGCAAGATGCCTCTAATCGACGTTCCTTTCAAAAGAGTGGCAGTTGATTTGATCGGCCCAATAAAACCGGCGTCTGAAGAAGGACATAAATACATATTAACGCTTGTAGACTATGCAACGAGGTATCCTGAAGCTATTCCGCTAAAAGGCATCACCACTGAGATAATTGCAGAAACGCTAGTAGACATATACAGTAGATTGGGAGTGCCCGAAGAAGTACTCACCGACTTAGGTACACAATTTACCTCCGATTGTATGAGAGAAGTCTCTAGATTATTAAATATAAAACAATTGAGCACCAGTCCTTATCATCCAATGTGCAACGGTCTAGTAGAGAAGTTTAACGGGACGTTAAAGAAAATGTTAAAGAGGTTATGTTATGAACAACCAAAAAAATGGAATAAATTCATAAATCCATTATTATTCGCATATAGAGAAGTACCACAGGAAAGTACTGGGTTTTCGCCCTTCGAACTTCTTTACGGCAGGACTGTGAGAGGACCCATGCAAATTATTAAAGAGTTGTGGATGAATGGAGAACAAAGAACGGAAATAAAGAATAGTTATCAATACGTTTTTAAATTACAAGAGAAGTTGGAGGAAACCCTAAAGATAGCAATTAGAGAATTAGAAAAATCACAAAATAGGTATAAACATTACTACGACAGAAACGCTAAAGATCGTAAGTTTTCAATCGGCGACTTTGTTCTAATCCTTCTCCCGACTGACAGTAATAAATTATTAATGCAATGGAAAGGTCCGTACGAAGTAGTAGGAATAATAGGAGAAAATAATTATCGCATAAAAGTCGGGGGAAAATGAAAACGTATCATGCGAATCTACTAAAAAAATATTTCAAAAGGTGTGAAAGCGAAAACGAAACCCCGGAAATAACTTGTGTAGGTGTTATCGATTTTGACGAGACAGAGAGCGAAGATAATGACGTAAAAGAAGAAATCGTAACGATAGAAAATCCTCTTAGTGGAGAAAGCGTTAAACATGTAATCATCGGTGAATGCCTCGATCAAGAAAAGAAAAATGAAGTGGTACGACTCTTGCAAGCATTCAAACATTTATTCAACGACAAGCCCGGTACTATAGATACAGTTCAGCATGAAATCAAATTGACTTCGGATGAACCGGTGAAATCTAGAGCATATCAAATACCATATGCCATGAGGCAATCTCTCAAAAAAGAAATTGATTCAATGCTAGAAATAGGAGTGATAAGGAGTTCTGAATCGCCTTACGCGTCGCCAATTGTTATGGTAAAAAAAAGACGGAACAAATAGGGTATGTGCCGATTATAGGAAATTAAACCGGATAAACTGTATTCGACCCCGAACCTATGGTTGTAACGGAAGAATTATTCGCCAAATTGGGGACGGATATTTTTTTTTCGAAAATAGATCTCAGTAAGGGTTATTGGCAAATACCCGTAAAGAATGAAGACATTCCAAAAACGGCTTTCGTAACTCCCGATGGTCATTATGAATTTCTGAAAATGCCATTTGGATTGGTTAATGCGGGCGCGACACTTGTTAGAGCATTGAGGAAGATTTTAAAGGGGTTGAAATATACCGATAATTACCTAGATGATATAGTAATACATACGGATACGTGGGAGAAACATATGGAAGAAATCACTGAAGTGTTTCGAAGACTATCTGAAGCTGGCGCCACTTTAAGACCGACCAAATGCGAAATAGCGGTTAAAGATCTAATATTTCTCGGATATAGTATAAAAGCGGGTATATTGGGGTTACAAGAGGATAACATAAAAAAGATCCGCGATGCAGTTAGACCACAGACAAAAAAAAGGAGTTCGGTCATTTTTAGGATTAACCGGTTTCTATAGAAATTTTGTACCGAATTACGCTGCTGTAGCAAGCCCTCTCACTGATTTAATTAAAAAAAACAACCTAATAAAGTTATTTGGAATGTTGCACAAGAAAAGGCATTCCGAACTCTGAAAAATGTATTGATAAAAGAGCCAATATTGAGACTCCCTGATCTGTCGAAAATGTTCGTATTACAGACGGATGCCAGTGATGTATCACTCGGGGCAGTATTAATGCAAACGTACGACGATGGAAATTTTCCGATAGCTTTTGCTAGTAAAAAACTTACAATGAGAGAAAAAGCCTATTCAACAATAGAAAAGGAAGGTCTAGGAATATTATTTGGGATAAAAAAATTTGATAATTACTTGTTCGGGAAGGAATTCGTTTTACAGATCGACCATTGGCCTTTAATATTCATGCAAAAAACAAAATATACAAATAATAGGGTTATGAGATGGGCTCTTTTTCTTCAAAAATATAAATTTAGGATTGAGTCTATAAAAGGCGTAAATAATACTGCTGCAGATTACATGAGTCGCATAGGAAATTAAGGAAATAAAAAAAAAAAAAATCCTTCGATTTCCTTCTTAAAGGGGGACGAATGTAACAATGGAGGTACATCATTGTTACGTTTTTGAACTTCGCGCAGTAATGATATTAAATAGAAAATATAATTAATTTATGAATGAAATTTATAGTATCAGAATTGGTAGTTTTGAATGCAGTGCGAATATATTAAGTTCAGTTCGTTAAATAATAGAGGATAAGAAGAACAAAAGTATTTCATAGATAATTCACGCGACACGTAAATTATAATAGTATCTTAGTTAAAGAAGTGAGATACTTAAGCGTGTCACCTTAATTAATCTAGGGTCATTTCACATGATCGTAACCTAAAAGAGAGAACCCAGCGAAAGGGTTAATATAATAGACTGATATGGAGAAGTTAAATACCTCCTGGGAAAAGTAAAAGGAGAAGTAAAATACCTCCGAAGAATTAGAAGTAATAGGAGAAGCAGAATCCCTCCTGTAAGAAATTAAATAAATTGGAGAAGAAGAACTCCTCCGGAGAAGAATAATAGGAGAAGTAGGATTCCTCCTGGGATTATAAATAGTTTGGAGAAGATATTACCTCCGGAGAGCATTAGGAGAAGTAGAATTCCTCCTGAAAGGATTAATAGATTGGAGAAGTTGAATACCTCCTGAAAATAAAAAGTAAATAAGTAGGAGAAGTAGGGTTCCTCCTGAAACAAAAGATTTGAGTAAAGGGAATCAGAAGACTTCCTTTAAGAGAACGAATATATTAAGAGTTATTAATTACTATACTGAAGATATTTTCTTTAAATTGATTAAAAGGAACATTACTTTATTGAATATATATTAACCACCCCTAGACAGATTTAATAGATTTAACGAACTCCGGGCTCACAAGGCAGACGTTGGTCCACCCCGGATTACGTCTTGTGACAATGTCTTTAATATGGACAAGTTTTCTCATCACTGGTATGCTTTTTCAGTCCAAGTTTGCTTTTTTTGTGTTATTTGATGTAATTAACATTAAAATCTTTATGTTAAGTATTAAAAGAACTCATTTCATAAGGATAAATAATTGATTGTCACATTTTGGTTTATAAAAAAGCCAAAAGGGAAGCATAAAATTGCTAAATATGTGAATATTCAAGTATGATTTTTGCTAATTGTTCTTGTTCACTGAAGATTATATATATCACCATCTGCGCATTTAGCGTATTATATTCTATGTTTGAAGATAAAGTTGCTAAAAATTTTAAGTAGATGGTGCTTTTAAAAGATAATTTACCTATTTTTTCGTCTTCGAATTTGCCTATGAAGCTATTTATATATGTTTGTGGTCATGATTATGTAAGGAATATTGCTGTTAATTACCTTACTATTTTAGTTTATAAGTGTTTACTTTTTTATTTTAATATTTCCTTAACGATTTAATAATAAAAAGTACTTTAAAAGCAAAATATATATTAAATTATCTTCCGTTAAATTAAAAATTTTATCATTTCGACTTTATTTATGCTCGTATGCAAAGTGTTTCTTTGTTTTTTATTGTTAATTTAATGAATTTTGCTATATAAATACATATTATCTTTTGTAAAAATTGCTTAAAAAAGTTAAATTTACGTTAAAAATACATATATCCTAAAAAAAAATATTCAAAATATATGTTTTCATGCTTAATTTGAAACATTTGCATCATATTAGAATGCTTGGTAATGATTTCTTTGCTTAAAATATGTTAATTAGGCCAAATTTGCTAAGTGTTTATCTAAGAAAATGTCGGATTTTTTATGATTACGTATAGCTTGATTAGTTTTTTTTAATAAAGAATCCTCATTTTTAGGGTAAAATGATTAATTTTAATTTAAAAATGATGAAAAATGATGGGTTTTTATTTTACGTGAAGAGAATCCAAGGGATAAAACCTCAAAAAACGATTATTATTTTGGACTAATTATGTCCATATGTCTTCAATATGTACAAATTTTCTCATCACTGGTCTGCTTTTTCATTCCAAGTGTGCTTATGTGTAATTAACATTAAAATCTTTATGTTAAGTATTAAAAGAACTCATTTCATAAGGATAAATAATTGATTGTCACATTTTGGTTTATAAAAAATCTAAAAGGGAATTATAAATTGCTAAATATTAAATATTCGAGTATATTTTCGCTATTTGTTCTTCCACCAAAAATTATACATATCACCTTTTGCGCATTTAATATATTATATTCGATGTTTGAAGATAAAGTTGCTAATAATTTTAAAGTAGATGGTGCTTTTAAAGAGAAATTTACCTATTTTTTCGTCTTTGAATTTGCCTATGAAGCTATTTATATACGTTTGTAGACATAATTACGTATGAATATAGCTGTTATTTACCTTACTACTTTAGTTTCTAAGTGTTTATTCTTTATTTTAATTTTTTATGAAGGATTTAAAAATAAAAAGTACTTTATAAGCAAATTATATATTTAATTATCTTCCTTTAAATTAATAATTTTATCATTTCGACTTTATTTATGCTCGTATGCAAAGTTTCTCTTTGTTTTTTATGGTTAATTTGATGAATTTTGCTATATAAATATACCTTATCCTCTGTTAAAATTGCGTTAAAAAAGTTAAATATACGATAAAAATACATATATGCAAAAAAAAAATCTTCAAAATAAATGTTTTCATGCTTAATTTGAAACATTTGCATCATATTTGAATGCTTGGTAATGATTTCTTAGCTTAGAGTATGTTAAATATTCTAAATTTGTTTGGTGTTTATCTAAGAAAATGTTGGATTTTTGATGATTACGAATATCTTGATTAGTTTATTTTATTAAAGAACTCTCCTTTTTAATGAAAAATGTAAATATGTGAATATTCGAGTATATTTTCGCTAATTGTTCTTGTTCACTAAAGATTATATATATCACCATTTGCGAATTTAGCATATTATATTCGATGTTTGAAGATAAAGTTGCTAATAATCTTAAATAGATGGTGCTTTCAAAGGGTAGTTTACCTATTTTTTCTTTTTGAATTTGCATATGAAGCTATTTATATACGTTTGTAGACATGACTATGTAATAAATATAGCTTACTATTTTAGTTTCTAAGTGTTTACTTTTTATTTTAATATTTTATTAAGGATTTAAAAATAAAAAGTACTTTAAAAGCAAAATATATATTAAATTATCTTCCTTTAAATTAATAATTTTATCATTTCGACTTTATTTATGCTCGTATGCAAAGTTTCTCTTTGTTTTTTATGGTTAATTTCATGAATTTTGCTATATAAATACACATTATCTTCTGTTAAAATTGCGTAAAAAAGTTAAATTTACAATAAAAATACATATGGCCTAACAAAAAAATCTTCAAAATAAATGTTTTCATGCTTAATTTGAAACATTTGCATCATATTTGAATGCTTGGTAATGATTTCTTAGCTTAAAGTATGTTAATTAGGCCAAAATTTGTTAGGTGTTTATCTAAGAAAATGTTGGATTTTTTATGATTTCGAATATCGTGATTAGTTTATTTTAATAAAGATGCCTTATTTTTAGGGTAAAATGATTAATTTTAATTTAAAAATGATGAAAAATGTTAGTTTTTATGTTACGTGAAGAGGATCCAAAGGATAAAACCTCAAAAAACGATTATTATTTTGGCCTAATTATGTCCATATGTCTTTAATATGTACAAATTTTCTCATCACTGGTATGCTTTTTCAGTGCAAGTGTGCTTATTCTTGTTTTATTTGATGTAATTAACATTAAAATCTTTATGTTAAGTATAAAAAGAACTCATTTCATAAGGATAAATAATTGATTGTCACATTTTGGTTTATAAAAAAGCCAAAAGGGAAGCATAAAATTGCAATTAAATATGTGAATATTCAAGTATATTTTCGCTAATTGTTCTTGTTCACTAAAGATTATATATATCACAATTTGCACATTTAGTATATTATATTCGATTTTGAAGATAAAGTTGCAAATATTATAAGTAGATGGTGCTTTTAAAGGGTAATTTAACTATTTTTTTTTTTTGAATTTGCATATGAAGATATTTATATACGCTTGTAGACATGACTATGTAATAAATATAGCTTACTATTTTAGTTTCTAAGTGTTTACTTTTTATTTTAAAATTTTATTAAGGATTTAATATATAAAAGTACTCTAAAAGCAAAATATATATTGAATTATCTTCCTTTTAATTAATAATTTTATCATTTCGACTTTATTTATGCTCATGTGCAAGGTTTCTCTTTGTTTTTTATGGTTAATTTGATGAATTTTGCTATATAAATACACATTATCATCTGTTACAATTGCGTAAAAAAGTTAAATTTACGATAAAAATGCATATGGCCTACCAAAAAAATCTTCAAAATAAATGTTTTTATGCTTAATTTGAAACATTTGCATCATATTTGAATGCTTGGTAATGATTTCTTAGCTTAAAGTATGTTAATTAGGCCAAATTTGTTAGGTGTTTATCTAAGAAAATGTTGGATTTTTTATGATTACGAATATCTTGATTAGTTTATTTTAATAAAGAACCCTCATTTTTAGTGAAAAATGATTTATTTTAATTTTAAAATGATGAAAAATGATGGGTTTTTATGTTACGTGAAGAGAATCCAAAGGATAAAACCTCGAAAAACGAAAATTATTTTGGCCTAATTATGTCCATATGTCTTTAATATGTACAAATTTTCTCATCATTGGTATGCTTTTTCAGTCCAAGTGTGCTCATTCTTGTGTTATTTGATGTAATTAACAATAAAATCTTTATGTTAAGTATGAAAAGAACTCATTTCATAAGGATAAATAATTGATTGTCACATTTTAGTCCATAAAAAGGGAAAAATAGAAGCATCAAATTGCTAAATATGTGAATATTCGAGTATATTTTCGCTAATTGTTCTTGTTCACTAAAGATTATATATATCATCATTTGCTAATTTAGCATATTATATTCGATGTTTGAAGATAAAGTTGCTAATAATTTTAATTAGATGGTGCTTTTAAAAAGTAATTTACCTATTTTTTTTTTTTTTTTTTTTTTTTTTTTTTTTGAACTTGCATATGAAGCAATATTCGTTTGTAGACATGACTATGTAATAAATATAGCTTACTATTTTAGTTTCTAAGTGTTTACTTTTTATTTTAATATTTTATTAAGGATTTAATTATAAAAAAGTACTCTAAAAGCAAAATATATATTAAAAAATCTTCCTTTAAATTACTAATTTTATCATTTCGACTTTATTTATGCTCGTATGCAAAGTTTCTCTTTGTTTTTAATGGTTAATTTGATGAATTTTGCTATATAAATACACATTATCATCTGTTACAATTGCGTATAAAAGTTAAATTTACGATAAAAATACATGTGGCCTAGCAAAAAAATCTTCAAAATAAATGTTTTCATGCTTAATTTGAAACATTTGCATCATATTTGAATGCTTGGTAATGATTTCTTAGCTGTAAAGTATGTTAATTAGGCCTAATTTGTTAGGTGTTTATCTAAGAAAATGTCGGTTTTTTTATGATTTCGAAGATCGTGATTAGTTTATTTTAATAAAGATTGCTTATTTTTAGGGTAAAATGATTAATTTTAATTTAAAAATGATGAAAAATGATGGGTTATTATGTTACGTGAGGAGGATCCAAAGGATAAAACCTCAAAAAACGATTATTATTTTGGCCTAATTATGTCCATATGTCTTTAATATGTACAAATTTTCTTATCACTGGTATGCTTTTTCAGTACCAAGTGTGCTT
>SEYY01021162.1:0-2500 GCA_009176605.1 Armadillidium nasatum
AATTAAATTAAAAAATTAAAATTAAATTTAAAATTAAATAAAAAATTTAAAATGAATAAAATTAATTTAAAAATTAAAAATTAAATTAAAATTAAAATTAAAAATTAAATTAACGAAATTAAAATTAAAAATTGAAATAAATAAAATTAAACACCTATGACACAGTCAGTCTCATTGTTTCCTACAAGCAAAAAGTTTCACGAATATTTCCAGAATATGTTTGGAAGATACTCTGGTAGCTTATCTTCTGGCTGCCGGGTTAGGATACTGAAAATTAAAGGAGAAGAGATACCCTATTGGTGGAAACCACGTAAGAAAATCTACGGAGATGAAAACCACGTGATCAAAAATTCAAGATGGCTGCCGGAAGATACTCTGGTAGCTTATTTTCCGGCTGCCGGATTAGGATACTAAAAATTTTAAGGAAGTTCCCTTATGGAGAAGAGATACACTATTGGCAGAAACCACGTAAGAAAATCTACGGAGATGAAAACCACGTGATCAAAAATCCAAGATGGCGGAAGGAAGATTCTCTGATAGCTTATCTTCCGGCTGCCGGGTTAAGATACTGAAAATTTTAAGGAAGTTCCCTTATGGAGAAGAAGAGATATTTTCTTTGGTTTTTATTTCTTATTCTCATTTTTTCTTATTCTTATTTTTTTTTATTCTTAAATATTTTGAATTTCACAGTACTGCTCCTAATTCTTTCTTACATCTTAATTTCTATCTCGTAATTTTAAGCACACACCATTGTTATACATTTTATGTATAACAATGACATTTTTTTAACATTAGTGTCACAGCGTATTATAAGATCTTCTTCTTCTTCTTCTTCTTCTTCTTCTTTTTCTTCTTCTTTAGTCACGAATTTTACCCACTATTCATTGTCTTTTGCTCAGAAGCATTTCTCTCTCTCTCTCTCTCTCCTCTCTCTCTCTCTCTCTCTCTCTCTCTCTCTCTCTCTCTCTCTCTCTCTCAATTAAAACAAGTTTTCATTATAAGAAAAGTAGTTAAAGAAATTGGAAACTATGATATATATATATATATTATATTATAATATATATATATATAATATTATATATATATATATATATATATATATATATAATTATTTGTATATTATAATTTCATTTCCCAGCCCTCACAGTCGGGTTACGTAAGCAAGCCCCAGTAGACAAATGTTCGTGTGCCATGCATGTTCATCAATGTTGAAGGCGCAATCCCCTCTGTATCCGAAATTAATTTTTTTTCAAAATATATATATATATATATATATATATATATATATATATATATATATATATATATATATATATATATATATATATATATATATATATTGTAATAAAAAATACGGCATGATCTGAAGCGATGTTAGAACTCCTTAAGATGTTCGATGTACTCCGACTTCCAACTGAGATCATGTCTTGGTCGTGTTGAACGGGTTATTTGGCATGATCCATCGGGCAGCACTGTTTTTGACCCTTCTATTTTTTTTTGTTTTTTTTCTTTTTTTTCTTTTTTTTTTCTTTTTTTTCTTTTTCTTCTTCTTTTTTTTTTTTCTTCTTTTTTTCTTTTTCTTTTTTTTTCTTCTTTTTTCTCTTTTTTCACTGGTTTTGACCCTTCTAGTTTTTTTCTTCTTCTTTTTCTTCTTCTTTCTTCTTCTTCTTCTTCTTCTTTTTCTTCTTTTATATGGTGATTTTCATGTGAGTAAATGTTTGCATGGGTGTGCGTTCGTTTGTGCGTCAAAGGAAGTTTTTTTTTTTTTTTTTTTTGTGTTTGTGTGTGTGTGTGTGTGTGTGTGTGTGTGTGTGTGTGTGTGTGTGTGGAGAAAGATTGTTAGATAGGAACAAGGGAGGAGGGATGGAGTAAGGAGAGGAGGTAATGAGAGAAAGTTTGAAAAGAACTGCTTGGGTTCGAACCTCCGTCACATTTGCGTGTCCCGTATGTATATGTATATAGTATGTGTGTATGCATGTATGTGTATGTGTTAATTGGTGTTTGTATGTGCGCGTACGCACGCACGCGTGATTCAGTTTAAAAAATGGTCTGTGTCTATTAAGAATAAATTAATAAATACGTAGCGTATTATTATTATTATTATTATTATTATTATTATTATTATTATTATTATTATTATTATTATTATTATTATTATTATTATTATATGCAGGGTGTGTTCGGAAAAGCTGCTTGCCAATTGATAGGAATCTTACGTCACGGCTTCGTTGTACAATTTAATGAGTTATATTTACACAAAACAGAGCGTAGCGGGAGCATTAGATAAAGACTGGGGCACGTGATGTGCAGAAAACGATAATGTATATACTTTATTAAGTATATGAAGAGGGCATGTAATAAAAGACTTTCATAGTTTGAGAATTTGAGCTTCACCGGTATTATGTATATATATATTATTGAATTATTTTTTTTACTGTGTGATTAAAATATTAAAATTTTTTTTACGGTAGATATGAAAAGAGCATTAATAAGAAAGTCT
>SEYY01021162.1:20000-22500 GCA_009176605.1 Armadillidium nasatum
TTTGATTATTTATTTATTTAAAATGTAGACACTTCTCGGGCATTGCCCTATTCAAGGTTGGGTAACTTTCTAGGTAGCTTTTCCTCAAGATTCTCTTGAAGAATTGAACCAGCGTTGTTAAAAGTCGGTAAATGCAACGTGTGCCGTGGCATATCGGTGCATATCACGTGCTTGAAGGCGCCAGTTCGATCCCACTTGATGACCCTAGGTAAATTCTACCCATCACTGCAAAAATTGACCTAACGAATCGTTGGGACAAGTAGCAAAAATGTCACATTAAATTTTCAATAGAGAAAAGGCATGTTAAGCATAGTAAAGTTGCTTCACCGATTTATTTTCTAATAAGAAAATAACTTTAAGAAAAATTTGTTATAACATTTTTGCCAATGATTCGTTGGGACAATTTTTGCAGTGTAGAAAAGTTCCTCTTCTTGAATAGAGCAATGCCCGTGAGACGAGACCTTTTTTGTTTTTTTAAAAAAAACCGTTAGGCAATTACTCTACCGTTTTACCACGGTAGGTTCTTATTTCTTATTCTCAGCTTGTTACTACTTAAAAATCTGATATTTGGTCAACTTCACATACAGTGGATGAGTGTTTTGATAAAATTTTATTCTTTTTATTTTAACTTACTATAATGTTTGCGACTTTTTTTGGGGGGGAGGATAACTTTATTTTAAGTCAATCACGGTTGTAATATTTCAGGGACTTTTTGTTGGTAGAATTTATTTTAAATTAATATAATTACTAACATTTTTGCGACTTTTTTATTAAATTTACTTTACCTTATGATGCTTGCGACATTTCTGCGACATTTTTTTTTATTTGAATCAATGACAGGTTTAAAACTTTTGGGACTTTGTTGGTTGAATTTATTTTACATGACAGTTTTGTGATACTTCTGCGACTTTTTTGTCGCGTTCTGACATTTCTGCGACTTTTTTATAAAACTGACTTTAACTCTGTTAGGTTATGACCCTTCTTCGACTTTATTGGTCAAATGTATTTAAAATTACCATAATTCTTCTGACATTTCTGCAACTTTTTTTTTTTTTTTTTGTTAAGCTTATGATGGTTGCGACATTTCTGCGACTTTTTTTTTTACAAATTAAAAATTGAATTCAATAACAGCTGTCATAATTCTGGGACTTGGTTGGGAGGTGGTGGGGTAGGGGGAGGAGAAGTGTCAAATATTAAGTTTTTATGATGGTTGTGACATTATTGAGACTTTTTTATTTGTAAAATTTATTTTTTGCAGCAATGAAGATTGCGACGTATGTATTATTATTTCGGCATATGTTTTATTTATTTATCTATTAATATTATTATTATTTTTATTACTATTATTATTATTATTATTATTATTATTATTAATTTATTTTTTTTTTTTTTTTTATTTTTTTTATTATTATTTTATTATTATTTTTTTTTTTATAATCCTAATTTAATGATTTCTTATCGCCAAACGTATATATATTTTCTCATATCAAAACATAACAGTATCAATGCAATAAGTTTCACACCAATTTTATGTTATTAGAATTATGTTTTTGTTTTATTTTGTTTTTTTTTTTTGTTTTTTTTTAATTCTAATTAAATAGAAAACACTTAAAGTTTAAACGTCTTAAACCCACTCAACCGGAAATATGAGTTATTTAAATTAAAAGACAGATATAAAAAAAAAAAAAGAACAAAAAAAAAAACAAAAAAAAAAAAAAAACAAAAAAAAAAAACAAATTTTTAAAAAAGAAAACCCGTACCTGAATGTAGGAGTGTGTGATTCCGGAGGTTGGTGAGTTTGCTGAATCCTTTCCCACATACACTACACTTGTGGGGCCACTGCCCGTTGTGGACAAACATATGTGACCTTAGGTCTCCGGGCGTAGGGAAGGACCTCGTACATAACGTACATTTATGTGGTTTCTCCTTGACATGGGTCATTTTGTGGTAATATAAGTTAGAAGACGCGGTGAATCTTTTACCACATACGCCGCATTGGTGAGGCTTTTCACCGCTGTGGATACGACGATGAGTGTTGAGGGAACTGCTCGTTGAGAATCCTTTCCCGCAGACGTCGCAGACGTGTGGTTTTTCTCCTGTATGTGTTCGCATGTGTCTCTTCAGGAGAGACGGTCTATCAAAGGCCTTCCCACACTCTGAACAAGGAAGCATCGTTCTCTCTCTCCTCTTGGGGGCTGAAGGTTGAAGTCGAATTGGCAAATCTTTGGAAGGCGACGAAGGGCGTGGAATTGGTGGTACTTTCGTCGTTAGGGCGTTCGCTGAAAATGACTTAGAAATGGAGAGGAAACTTTCGGGACCCACCGACGCCACTCTTGATAATGGAAACGGGGAATGAGGAAGTAAAGGGTGGGCTGGAAATGGGAATGGAAAATAGGGCGGGAAAACTGGACCTGAAGAGGAAAAAGGATTGGACAGGAATGGATTCCCCTCGAAGTTTATCCTTTTAAAAGGATTTAAACCCTCTCCTGAAACAGGAACA
>SEYY01021162.1:40000-55000 GCA_009176605.1 Armadillidium nasatum
TTTATTTATTTTATTTATCCACTCTGCATGTCATTAAATATATTATATGATAAAAATTATTAAAAAAGATTTCTGTGCACTGCAAAAAAAAATGTCCTAACGAATCGTTGGGACAAGTGGCAAAAATGTCACAATAAAATTTTCAATAGAGAAAAGACATGTTAAGCATAAGAAAGTCGCTTCACCGATTTATTTTCTAATAAGAAAATAACATTTGTTGTGACATTTTTGCCACTTGTCCCAACGATTCGTTGGGACAATTTTTGCAGTGTAGCTACCATTTCTACCATTAGATAGTCTGATAAAAAACAACTACAAAGGCTTTGTGGTCATAATTACCATAATTGTACCATAATTACCATAATTGTACCATTAACATAGAATTATAAAAACAATTACATTAAATATGTGATGATAACTACCATGTGTCCCATAATGTAGTCTGAAAACTTGTTAACAAATTACCATTTGTACCATTATGTTGTCAAAAAAAACAATTACAATAACTTTGTGAATAACCATTTATACCATTGTGTGGTCTGACAAAAATAACCACAATAGCTTTGTGGTGACAACTACCATTTGTACCATTATGTGATCTAACAAAAATAACTACAATAGCTTTGTGGTGACAACTACCATCTGTACCATTATGTATGACAAAAATAACCACAATATCTTTGTGGTGACTACCATTTGTACCATTATATAGTCTGACAAAAATAACTACAATAGCTAGTGGTGACAACTACCATTTGTACCATTATATAGTCTGGCTTTGTGGTAACAACTACCATTATACCATTATGTAGTTTGACAAAAATAGCCACAATAGCTTTGTGGTAACAACTACCATTTCTACCATTATATGGTCTGACAAAAATAACCATAATAGCTTTGTGGTGACAACTACCATTTGTACCATTACGTAGACTGACAAAAATAACCACAATAGCTTTTTGGTAACAACTACCATTTGTACCATTATGTAGACGGATTAAAAATAACTACAATAATTTTGTGATTAATACCATATACTATTTAAATACTACCTTTCGTATACCATCGTTTAATCTAATAAAAAAAAACAGTGCAATTACAATACGAAATATAAGATGATATTATTATTATTATTATTATTATTATTATTATTATTATTATTATTATTATTATTATTATGAAAGTTGAATCAATACACTGCAAAAAAAATTTGTCCCAACGAATCGTTGGGACAAAAGTGGCAAAAATGTTACAGTATAAAATTTTTAATAGAGAAAAGACATGTTAAGCGTAAGAAAGCCGCTTCACCGATTTTATTTTTTAATAAGAAAATAACTGCAAAAAAATCTGTTGTGACATTTTTGACGCTATGTCCCAACGATTCGTTAGGACAATATTTTAAGTGTGCTTATAGAATTGTTTCTACAGTTATATATATATATATATATATATATATATATATATATATATATATATATATATATATATATATATATATATATATATATATATATATATATATATATATATATATATATATATATATATATATATATATATATATATATATATATATATATATATATATATATATATATATATATATATATATATATATATATATATATATATATATATATATATATATATATATATATATATCCTCTAATTATTATAATTATTATTATTATTATTATTATATAAATATATTTGTCCCCCAAAAGCCCATTTCAGTCCCCCCCCCCCCCCTTAGTCTTTTTTTTTTTAGTTTTTTTATTTTAAATGCATTTTTTTTTATTTTTATTAAAAATTATAAAAAAAAAAAAAAAAAAAAAAAAATTTATTATTATTATTTATTATTATTATTATTATTATATTATTATTATTTTTTTATTTTTTTTTTTTTTTTTAAAATATATATATATATATATATATATATATATTATATATATATATATATATATATATATATATATATATATATATATATATATATATATATATATATATATATATATATATATATATATATATACCGTAATATATATTATATCATTATTATAATCATTATCAATGTCATTGTTAATAATATATTATAATTTTTATTGTTAGTATTATTATTATCATTAATATTAATTATCACTAATAATAATAATAGTTACTAATTATATAATCTTAATCATTATATATAAATATTATCTTAATCATATTCATCATTTTTATTATTATTTTTACTACTATTATTATTATTGTCGTTATTTTTAATCTTTAATATCATTATCATAGTTATTATAATTATTATTACATTCATTTGTGTTATTTTTATTATTATTTACATGTAATTTACAAAGGTGAGCTTTATTCAGGTATGTTATTTTTGATATTTTAATAATTTTATTAATAAATAAATTAATAAATAAATTAATAAATAAATTTCAAAGGGTTAAAAAAAAATTTC
Source organism: Armadillidium nasatum (assembly GCA_009176605.1). Lineage (NCBI taxonomy): Eukaryota > Metazoa > Arthropoda > Malacostraca > Isopoda > Armadillidiidae > Armadillidium > Armadillidium nasatum. The sequence goes on from SEYY01021162.1 coordinate 42,459, forward strand.
GAATCTGAAAAGTTGGTAACTTCAATTTTCGTACTTTAAATAATTTAACAACCTAACCTAACCTTAAATTAACCTTAATCTAACCTTAACCTTACCTAACCTTAAACTAAGCTTAATCTAACCTAACCTTAAACTAACCTTAATTTAACCTTAACCTAACCTAGTAATCTAACATTAACATAATCTAATGTAATCTAACCTTAATCTAACCTAACGTAACCCTAACCTAACCTAGGAAATTTATTAAAAATATATATTGTATTTTATAAGTATTACCAACTTTTAAGATTCTAAAAAAATTTTAAGCTTCTGAAACACGTAAGGGTCAATAAATTAATAATTTTATTTTATTAATTTTTATTAATTTTATTTTATTTTTACCATCAACGTCTGTTCACTGCAAAAATTGTCCTAACGAATCGTTGGGACAAGTGGCAAAAAATGTCACAGTAAAATTTTCAATAGAGAAAAGACATGTTAGGCATAAGAAAGTCGCTTCACCGATTTATTTTCTAATAATAACTGAAAAAAAATTGTTGTGACATTTTTACCACTTGTCCCAACGATTCGTTAGGACAATTTTTGCAGTTTTGTGAACACGATCCTGCAAGTTGGGTGTAATTTAAGCCTATAGGATTTTTATATACATCTGTATAATGACTAACTTTTAACACATATATATATATATATATATATATATATATATATATATATATATATATATATATATATATATATATATATATATATATATATATATATATATATATATATATATATATATATATATATATATATATATATATAAATAATAAAAAAAAAAAAATTATATAATAATATATATATATATATATATATATATATATATATATATATATATATATATATATATATATATATATATATATATATATATATATATATATATATATATATATATATATATATCAATGGCGTAACTTACGTCAAGAGTGGACAAGTATGGCAGAAAAGGGAGTTTGTCCGTTCTCACCGTCCCACTAAATGGCAGATACCTCGTTTGGGTGGGGAGTCTCTTTGAGGCACACAATTTTACATTGGACTCCCCGAAAGGTGGGGTGGGGTACCTCCCATTCTCGGAATTTCCAAGGTCACCTCCGAAAGATGGGTGGTGCATTATCGAGGGGATAAGATTCCCCAAAAAGGAGTAGGGGGAGAGGACCCCACTACTAGTCAGGTTGGGGGGACTAGGGGGGTCAATTTTGAGGGAAAAATCTTCTGGTATAAGGACACAAGTTTCCATTATAGGTTGTTTACTTAAAAATTCAGCGAACTGAACCATTATAATAATAATAATTATTACTATTATTATTATTATTATTATTATTATTATTATTATTATTAAATAACACTTTTGAAAGTTTAAATTATATAGTATTTTTTGTTATTTAAAATATATACATCTATATACTGACAGTTTTAATATTGATGTATATTTATTTATAATATATTTTAATAAATATAAAATCTTATTTCTGTGCCCAGTAATTTTTTCCCCCCGTAATATATAAAATTGGGTAGCTAGAATTTACATACCGGGTATAAAGTTCATTTTATTTCGTATTAAGTTAAACCACGACTAAGCCTTGGGCATTGCGCTCACACGTTATAAGCCCGTCCATGAAAAACTTTTAGAGCTTCACACCATTTTGCAGTAAACTTTCTTATATGCCCATAGTCAGCACGCATCCATTGATTGGGTATATTTGTGTATTGTATTCATGGATTGGGGCATGCACGATCTAGACGGAACATAGGAGCATATATATATTTTTTTCGGGTATTTGTAAAGCGTTGCCCCTGGGCATGTTCAGCGGACACGAAACTTGTAAATCTTTGACAGATGATGGTGCATCGAGGGTAGGATGGGTAGGCTGAACCACACATTTATATAATTGAGTTTGACAGTTTGTGGGAAAAACTATAATTTTCTTTATACTTTCACAATTGTCATCATCTTAAAAAGCCAACATGATTTTGTATTAAAATGGAAACCAGTATTACTCGTAAGTATATATATACACACACACAAACATACAAATATGTATAAAACCACTTATACAAACCAGTTCTTTTTTATACTTTTTTGTTCTATAAATAAAAAAATTAGTAATGAACGCCCCCAAGAGGTAAGCGATGTACCAACAGTAAGGTAATAGCAGTAGTCTAAGTTCTTTTTCATTTTTGATCGTGACAGGCCCTAGGCTTTGTAAAATCATGGGAATGTGCACGCCGAGGCGCGTACGCCACGTACATGTAGATATATACACACGGCATAAAGATGTTTACACACAATACACACAGTAGGGATATGCATACAATAGAATGTTTGCTATACCAATATTTTTTGTGTAGATTAGTATAATAAACACTGATTTTTATTATTTATATATTTTTAAATATTTAATATATTTTTATTTGTTTTTTTGGAGTGTATATTTATTTATTTATATTTTAAATGTTTTAATTTTGTTTATATAAAATAAAATATATATATATAAATAATCACAATAATAAAAATAAATAATTCACATCACTTAATAATATGTAGCACCACACCTCGCAATAATAATAATAATTATAATATAATATAGCGCGCACTTTTTTATTATTATTTAATTATATAATAATTAAAATATTTGCAACACCTTTTTTTTATTATAATAATAATCCAGTAAACAATAATCCGCGAATAGTACGAGACGTAACCATCTGAGTGCGAGAGAGAGAGAGTCCAGAAGGGAAAAGTTGGTATAAAAATAATTTTTAACTCAGCTGGTGCAAGTAGCACTCGAGTTCAGGTGGTTCACAGCAGAGTCTGCAAACGGCTTCTGAATTTGATCCTTCTGTGTCTCCTTCTGCACGAGATGAAAACGAACTGAGATTTGTTCGTGTTAAAAGGGCGTATGTGTCTTCTAATTAGCTATAAAAATTTTTATACTGCAATACTCATTATAATGTACTCTTTTTTTATTTTTATTTTATTTTTTTTCCCTTAACTTGATTTTGGGTTTATATATCGGGGTATTAACGAGATTGTTAACGGTTTTATGGGTATTTTATTAGAGAGTTAATGGGTATTCTAGTCATTTTTCGTAGATGTGTTATTAATAATTCTTTATATAAAAAGATGTTTCTGTGTTTTTTTATTAAAATATAAGAGAGTTTCCAGTGCAGTTCGGTATATGCCATTTTTAGCTTTTAAAAATACTCAGTGTCAAGTGACGTTTTAAACCACGCCCATTAACCAATCAAATGACTGGAGGCGGGACTTGGAGCAATGACGTCACGCATCAATTACAATACGTAGAGTCACGAATAATATCGACAACATATATATAAAAACAAAAAATAATAATACTATTACAGTTAAAATAAAATACAATATTTATGTATATGCATAAAAAAATATATATTTTTAAAAAGTTATGGTCCAGCGAATATCTGAATATTTGTATTTATTTATTGTTTTTTTTTATTGTTTTTTTTTTTTTACTTTGAGCGAAAAACTTTTTTCACTAATTTAGAAATTCTTTTAATTTTTCGTTTTCGTATTAAATAATTACGGTGCAGTGTCTTTCTCCCGAGAGAAAAGTGGGGGAAAACTGAGGATGGGGGAGAAAAAGAAGTAGGGGGTACATAGATATTGGGGGATAGAATCAAAAAGCTTAAGGTGGGGGTGGAGGTAGAGGGGGGGAGATGGAGGTGGGAGAAAATAAAAGAAAAGATTGACAATAAATAAACATTTCGTTCGGTAACAGGACTCTAATTTGTTCATACACTGTGGTAGGAGGAGATTCTTCCCCCTTCTCCCCTTCTATACTTCTTCCTCCCCCTCCCTTCCCCTCCTCCCTCTCTCTCTCTCGTACCCCCTCCCACCCCTACCCCCCTCCAGTGAAAGCTAATAGAACAATGTGTCGGAATGACATCTTTCAAAATATTAGTTCACGCGGAAAGATAAATGATATAATGACGTATATATATATATATATATATATATTATATATATATATATATATATATATATATATATATATATATATATATATATATATATATAATATATATATATATATATACTATATATATATATATATATATATATATTATATATATATATATATATATATATATATATATATATATATATATATATATATATATATATATATATATATATATATATATATATATAATATATATATTATTATATAATATATATATAATATTTATATTATATATATATATAATATGAATATATATATATATATATATATATATATATACTAACCTAACCTAATAATATATTTAATATATTTAATACATTTAAAATTTTATTTTAAAAATGGCCTAATATATTTGGTTTATAACCTAACCTAACCTAACCTAGTCTATCCTAACCTAATCTAACCTAACCTAGTCTATCTTAACCTAATCTAACCTAACCTAACCTTACGTTTTAAAGTAATATTCAATATATATATATATATATATATATATATATATATATATATATATATATATATATATATATATATATATATATATATATATATATATATATATATATATATATAATAATAAGTTTGAAAAAAGACGTCATGTGTGTATAATTGTATACACACACACACACACACACACACACACACACACACACACACACACACACACACCCTGAATGTGAAGTTTTGTTTTTAATCTTAATTAAAAAGAAATTTACTGATGTATTGATTATAGTGGGGCAATAAAAGTGTTATTAAGAAGTGTATATGTTTCTTATTTAATATAATTATGTATTAGGTGTTTCTTTTTTTCGTGGGGGGGGGGTGAGGAGGGAGGTGCTCCATGCACGGGGGGATAAAAAAATGGGGTTGAATACCCCCAGACCCACCCTAAGAGTCTTTAAAGATCTTACGTGAACGCAGAGGTAAACCTTAACAGTGAGGAAGATTAAATTCAGAGGGAAAAACAGAAATGGAGTAGAATTCCACAGAACAGATGCAGCTGGAAATAATTTCGCAAAGAGGAATCGTTGAGTTGCCAATCTCTTTAATATATATATATATATATATATATATATATATATATATATATATATATATATATATATATATATATATATATATATATATATATATATATATATATATATATATATATTAAATAAAGAGATTTCAAAAATTAGAAGTGAGAGATATCATATACCAGTGATGAAAACAGGAGTAAAATAATTTTAAAGTTAGGAGGGCCTTATAGGAATGAGTTACAGTATAGGCCTACCTATGGAACTTGGAAATTTCAAAAGTAAGAAGTGAGAGATATTATATTCAGTGGTGAATGGAGAAATAAGAGGAAAAATCTATAGTGAAGATCTATATAGGTAGGAGGTACAGTAATTTACCTATAGATCTCGAATATTTCAAAAATATGAAGTGAGAAATATTATATTCTGTGGTGAGAACCGAAGTACAGAGAATTTAAAAAAGTACCTATAGGAAGAAGGAAGTATGAACCTATTGAACTTGGAGAATAAAAAGGAAAAAAAAGTGAGAAATATTATATGCAGTGGTAAAAATAGAATAAACTGAAGAACAAAAACGTTATCCACTTAAATTGATTCACTTAATGCACAAAATGGTCAGTCGGGGTAATGCCCCGACTGACCCTGTCTAGTTACTCCTCCTTTTCTCAGAGGGTGCAACGAATGTTTGGAATAGTAATAATAATAATAATAATAATAATAATAATAATAATAATAATAATAATAATAATAATAATGATTTTCAGAAATTAAAAAAAAAAAAATTTGAATTTGAGGAGCTACAAAATATTTTGGTTAACGTTTTTAATTTTGATTAAAAATTATTTTAATTATTTTCATTTTTATTTTTAATTTTATTTTTAGTTTATTTTTTATTTTTATAAACATATAAATATATATTTTTACAAACCATTTTTTGACTTTCTGAAATACTGGATGATTTACACACACACACACACACACACACACACACACACACACACACTCATAGGAGGGAAAACTTTCTACGAAATTTCTTTTCTAAGGTCCCCCTGAGGGGTCGAACCAGCGCCTTCAAGTCACGTGACTTGATCGCTCTACCGTTGTGCCACGGCAGCGGATGATCTTAATCTGGGTATCATAAGTATAAGAAGATAATTCAGTTAAAAATTTCAGTTTGGGAAATATATATATATATATATATATATATATATATATATATATATATATATATATATATATATATATATATATATATATATATATATATATATATATATATATATATATATATATATATATATATTATTCTACAGAGGTCAAACCAACCGTAACCCGTAGCCCGTATCCATCGAATGAAAAAAAGAGAAAATTCGAAAGTCAACAAATATATGACTTGACATAATTAAAACAAAAGTTAGATTCAGGTCAGGTTAAGTTATGTTTGCTCAGATTAGGTTAGGTTAGATCAGGTAAAGTTAGGCTTTCTTAGGTTAGATTAGGTAAAACTAAGTTTGGTTAGGTTAGGTTACGTTTACTTAGGTCACGTTTGGGTAGGTTAGATTAGGTAAAGTTTGGTTTGTTTATGTTAGGTCCACTTATATTAAATCAGGCAAGATTAGGTTAGACTAAGTTTGGTTAGGTTAGGTTAAGTTACGTTTGCTCAGATTATGTTAGGTTAGGTAAGAATAGGTAAAGTTAGGTTTGCTTAGGGTTAGGTTTACATAGATTAGGTAAAACTAAATTTGGTTAGGTTAGGTTAGGCTATGTTTGATTAGATTAGGTTAGGCTACGTTTGCTTAGGTTATATTAGGTTAGGTTAGATTAGGTAAAGTTAGGTTTGCTTAGATGAAGTTTACATAGGTTAGATTAGGTAAGACTAATTTTAGCTAGGTTAGGTTACGTTTGCCTAGGTTACGTTAGGTTAGGTTAGATTAGGTAAGTTAGGTTTACTTAGATAAGACTAAGTTTAGTTAGGTTAGGTTATGTCAGGTCTCATTTTTTCTCCTTTGAGAAGCTCCACTATCACAGGAACCACCTGTCCTGACTTAGTGTGTACCAACAATTCCATAAATTCCTATTTGGGGGACTTGACATACCTTACTAATATATCGTCTCATTCTTGTAGACTTCTTCACATGTGACTGAGCATTATCATGTTCATAACACGTTGTGAAGTGAAATTTCTTGAGAACAATTTCTCTAATTTTTTATATATTTTTACCTTTTTTATAATTTATTTATTTATTTATTTATTTTTGACCGTTATTCAACTTCAACCATTTTCTTATTTAAAAAAAAAATTTGTTTTGTGAAGCTACTTTCTTTTAAATAATGTATCTTTTTTTTCGCTTCTATATATATATTATTATTATTATTATTTAACAGTAAAACTAACATAAAAATAGTTAATAAAAAAGTATTTAGAAGTCCACGCATACTTAAAATAAAATAAAATTAAAAAAAGAGAGGGTATGTCTGAATTTATGGTGGTTGCAAAATATAAACAAACCTCCCCAAGGGTTCCTAACATACCAAAAATATATAGAACCACCCTAAGGATATAATTAAACAAAAAAAGGGACAATGTCTAGCTCTGGGGCTACCCTGATTGTAGGCGTGACGTAATGGTGTTATTTTACAAAAAAAATATATATATTTATCGATCTTCCTTTTTAATGAGGCAAAAATTTACACAAATCGAAATCTTATAGTTTTTAAAATCTAAATCTTCGTCTCGATAAGATAGAATCGATCTTCAGGGGGGCAAATTGAAACGAAGATTCACGCATGGTTGAGTTACACGGCGGCGTCCACGCCTCACGGAGTAAAAAAAAAAAAAAAAAAAAAAAAAAAAAAAAAAAAAAAAAAAAAATTTGGTAGGCGAATATACTGACAAATAGTGAGTAGATAAATAGACAGATAAAAGACAAAATAGATAGATAGATAGATAGATACATACATAAAAGACTAGAAAGATATATAGATAGATGAGAGAAAAGATAAATACAAAAATAGATAGTTAGATAGAAGAATATTTATAACACAATATATATATATATATATATATATATATATATATATATATATATATATATATATATATATATATATATATATATATATATATATATATAGATAGATAGATAGATAGATAGATAGATAGATAGATAGATAGATAGATAGATAGATTGAATGATTAGATAAGACTAGATAGATTGAATGATACAAAGAAGACTAGATAGATAGATAGATAAAATAATAGATACATAGGAAACTAGATAGATAGATAGACAAATAGGTAGATAGAGATAGATTAATTGAAAGATTGATTGATAAATTGAAAGATAGATAGACAGAGAGATATATAAATAGATATAGATAGATAGATAGATAGAGAGATAGATAATTAGATAAATATAGATAGATGGATAAACAGAGAGATAGATATATAGATAAATTGATAGATATATGGATAAATTGAAAGATAGATAGATAGATTGTTTTATATTCAATGATTACGTTATGTCTTCACATTGATCAAACTTTAGAGTTTTTTTTTTTTTTTTTTTTTTTTTTTTACACATCACCACCACTCACGGGCAAAGCCCTATTCAAGGAGGGGTGACTGACTCGATCCCCTTAAGGCCCTGGATCGATCCCCCAGTGGGATACTAGGAAGAAATATCCTAGAAAATGTCCCCTCCTCGAAAAGAGCAAAGTCTGGTTCCAGCTCACGATTAATTTAGAAACCCTTTAATTAAAGTTTTTATTTTTGCTTTTTTTTTTTAAATAATTTCCGTATTCTTTAATGAGGTATATCAAGTGTTTATTTGCTTACCTATCGGAGCTTCCACATCCGCATCCGCATCCGAATTCGCATCTGTTATTTCGCTACTTCGTCAATAGCGGAACTAGTTTTATTTTAGTAACTGAGTAACGGAATCGTTACTTTTTCTTTCATGTAACGAATCGAATAACTTCCGTTACTTTTTCCTCCGCTAAAATAGATCCGTATTCACATCCGGATTGATATTTGCATTCACATCCGCTTACGTATCCGGATCCGCAGTGATATTTGCATTCACATCCGCATCCTCAGTGATATTTGAATTCACATCCGCATTCGCATCTGGATCCACAGTGATATTTGCATTCACATCTGCATCAGAATCCGCATGCGCAGTGATATATGCATTCACATCCGCATCCGTATCCGGATCCGCAGTGATATTTGAATTCACATTCGCATCCGGATCCGCAGTAATATTTAGATTTACATCCGCATCCGCCTCTGGATTCACAGTGATATTTGCATTCACATCTGCATCCGAATCCGCATCCGCATCCGCAGTGATATATGCATTCACATCCGCATCTGGAATCACAGTGATATTTGTATTTACATCCGCGGTTGCAGATCTCGTTTCCAATATATCGTTATCGAGGATCAGAATGTTGCTTCGAGAAAAAAAATTAAAGATACAAGTAATTCTTAATAATAATAATAATAATAATAATAATAATAATAATAATAATAATAATAATATTAATAATATCTATAATCATATTAATAATAATAAAACTAATAATAATAATATCTATGATCATATTAATAATAATAAAACTAATAATAATAATATCTATAATCATATTAATAATAATAAAATAATAATAATAAATATATTATATTAATGATAATAATAATAATAATAATTAAAATAATAATATAACAACAATAACTAATAATAATAATAATAATAATAATCATACTAGTTGAAAGGATTAATAGTAATAGTAGTAGTACTAGTAAAAGTTTCAGAAGCAATAATTTAAATGATAATAATAATAATAATAATAATAATAATAATAATAATAATAATAATAATAATAATAATAATAATAATAATAATAATAATAATAATAATAAAAATAATAATAAAAATAAAACTAATAATAAAACTAATAATAAAATAATAATAATAATAACAATAACAATAATGATAATAATAATAATAATAATAATAATAATAATAATGATAATAATAGTAATAATAATAAAAAAAATAACAATAACAAAAATAAAATTAATAATAAAAATAAAAATAATAATAATAATAATAATAACAATAACATTAATAATAACTAATAATAACAATAACAATAACAATAAAAATAACAATAACAATAACAATAATAATAACAATAACAATAATAATAACTAATAATAACAATAACAATAACAATAAAAATAACAATAACAATAACAATAATAATAACAATAACAATAACAATAACAATAACAATAACAATAACAATAATAATAATAATAATAATAATAATAGTATATTTTTGGTTCATTTCTAACACCGGAAGACGGCGATTCGCTATTTCTATAATTAAATTTAGAACGCATGATTGTTACATTTTATTTTACCATATATATATATATATATATATATATATATATATATATATATATATATATATATATATATATATATATATATATATATATATATATATATATATATATATATATATATATATATATATATATATATATATATATATATATATATATATATATATATATATATATATATATATATATATATATATATATATATATATATATATATATATATATGTTTATTAAAAAAAAATTTGGTGAAGCTACTTATAAGTAATGTCTTTTTCCTAATTTTAAAAAATAAATTGGTGAAGCTACTTTATTATAAGTAATATGTCTTTTTCCTAATTTTAAAAAATGAATTGGTGAAGTTACTTATTTTTTAAATAGTATAACTATTCTTTTCTTATTTGAAAAAGTGATTTTGTGAAGCTACTCTCTCATTAGTAATATGTCTTTTCCTTTTAATTAAAAATAAATTGATGAAGCTACTTTATTGTATAAGTAGTAGTCTTTTTCTTATAGAAATATAAATTGTTGAAGCTACTTTCTTATTAGCAATATGTCTTTTCCTTTATTAGAAAAATAAATTGGTGAAGCAACTTTATCATAATGAATAGGTCTTTTTTCTTTTTATTATTAGAAAAATAAAATGACCAAGATACTTTATTATAAATATTTTATTTCTTAATTTCTTCAAAAATAATTTTCTTCAATGGACGATATCTTCTTCTTCATTACGTAAAATTTAGGATTTTTACTCCATAATCTGAAGACAGACAATGACTACTTTTCATCACCAATTGAAGGAAAACAAAAATTTCTTCAACTTTAAAATGCGGAAAGAAATCTATATGAACATTTGAATATATTTTTATTTTTTTTATTTTTTATTTTCATTTTTTTCGTTTTAAACCAATATGCTGAAAATAAATTTCTAAAACTTAAAAGTTTGACGAAAAATTATTGGTGGAAAATTCGTATAATAACATTTTAGCTAAATTTCTTAGCCCCAAAAAATATATGTTCTTCACTTAAAGAAGCAGAATTTCTTCAACTTTACTTGAACAACCAAATTTCTTCATATTGAAGGAAAATTTTGATTCTCTGTAACATTTTAGCTGAATTTCTTAGCCCCAAATAATATATGTTCTTCACTTAAAGAAGCAGAATTTCTTCAACTTTACTTGAACAACCAAATTTCTTCATATTGAAGAAAAATTTTGATTCTCTGTTAGAAAATTCACAAGATTTAAAATCAAAGACACTATTACAAACAAACTCCCTGAGAATGGACACAGTAATTATTGAATAAGCTTTGCTAACTAAGGTAAGGCCTTAAACTTTTGAGTTTATATTAGTGATGGCATCCGCATCCGCACAAAAATCAACATCCGCATCCGCATCCGCGTTTTTGAAAATTCAACATCCGCATCCGCATCCGCACTTTCGAAAATTCAACATCCGCATCCGCACTTCTCCAAAATTCAACATCCGCATCCGCAAATTGGAAAATATGACATCCGATCCATCACTAGTTTATATTAACACAAAAAGTGAGGTTTAAAAGAAGAGAGGTGGTGTTCAATTAAATGAAAACTAGCATAAAACCACAGTTATTAAAATTAATAAAGAGAGACCTTATACTAAAACAGGAAAGATATTACTGGCGGCACCGAACCCCCTGCAGGTGGTAATGTGGGGAAAAGTTTTTAAGAGTGGCTGATACAGGAAACCTTCCCTCTGAACTTCTCCCGTTATTATTATTATTATTATTATTATTATTATTATTATTATTATTATTATTATTATTATTATTATTATTATTAGAGTTGGACAGAGAAAGAATAAGACTGTGTATTAAAGCTTGCAGCACGAGCTCTTCTCAATGGAGAAGGTATACAACGGGAGAGTTCAGAAGAGTAGTGTCCGCTTTAATAGTATAGAGAGAGAGAGAGAGAGTGACGCAACAATTCGACGGCCATGAAGAGATTGCAGAGAATTAGTGAGAGCAGAAGAGTTAATAGAACGAAAAGCCCTAGAATCCACCTATTCAAGGAGAGCTGTGTA
>SEYY01021163.1:0-17500 GCA_009176605.1 Armadillidium nasatum
CTGGTTCTGGAGTAGTTACAAGCCGTTGACAGAGAAATCACAAGGCCGGATGGCTAGTCCTGTCGTCCTTGATTTAGTTCTTCACCTCTGATATATAAATATATAATATAATATATATATATATATATATATATATATATATATATATATTATATATATATATATATAATATATATATATATATATATTTCTTTGGTACAGATATAATAATAATAATAATAATAAATAATAATAATAATAAAAATAACTTTTTAGTAAATAACAAAGAATATGGTGAGTATTATTTTAAATTTTTAGTTATAAATAATCTTTACCTCAAAGTTATTAAATTAACCGAGCCACCACTACTCTCCTCCTCCTCCTCTCTTCTTCCTTTCTCCTCCTCCCCTCCTCCTCTTCCTCCCCTCCTCCTCTTCCTCCCTCTTCCTCCCCTCCTCCTCCCCTCCTCTTCCTCCCCTCCTCTTCCTCCCCTCCTCCTCTCCTCCTCCTCCTCCCTCCTCTCCTCCTCCTCTTCCTCCCCTCCTCCTCTTCCTTCCTCCTCTCTTCTTCCCTAATTCTCCTCCTCCCTCCTCTCTTCCTTCCTCTTCCTCCTCCTCCTCTTCCTCCTCCTCCTCTTCCTCCTCCTCCTTCCTCCCCTCCTCCTCCTACTCCTCTTCCTCCCCTCCTCCTCTTCTTCCCTAATTCTCCTCCTCCCTCCTCTCTTCCTTCCTCTTCCTCCCCTCCTCATTTTACTCCCCTCCCCTCCTCCTCTCTTCCTCCCTCCTCCTCTCCTCCTCCTCTTACTCCCTCTTCCTCCCTCCTCCTCCTCTCCCTCATCTTCCTCCCTTTTCCTCGCTACTCCCTCTTCCTACCTCCTCCTCCTTTTCTTCCTCCCTTCTCCTCCTCTTCTTCTTCCCTCCTACTCTTCCACACCCTCCTCTTCATCTTCCTCTTCCTTCTCTCCTCTTCCTCCCTCCTTTATCTCCCCCTTCTTTTCCTCCTCTTCCACCTTTCCCTCCTCCTCTTCCTTCCCTCCTCCTCGTCCTCCTTCTCCCTCCCTCTTCCTCTCTCCTCCCTCCCTCTTCCTCCTCCTCCCTACTCCTCTCTCCTCTTCCTCCCTACTCCTTCTTCTCTTCCTTCCTCTTCCTCCTCCTCCTCCTCCCTCCTCATCCTTCTCCTCTTCTTTCCTCCTCTTCCTCCCCTCCTCCTCCCCCTCTTGCTCTTTCCTCTTCCTCCCTTCTCCCCCTCCCCCTCCTCCTCCTCCCTCTTCCTCCCTCCTCCTCATCCTCCTCCTCCTCCTCCTCCTCCTTTTCCTCTCTACTCCTCCCTCTTCCTTCCTCCTCCTCCTCCTCCTCCTCCTCCTCCTCCTCCTGTGTTAGCAACACAATTTGTTTTAACTGAAAATTTTAAACCTGAATATTTGTGTCAGAAAACCAAAGTACACATTTAACCACATAGGACATTAATGTGTTGTATTCACAGAGGTCATTCTATAAAAAAGGTCGTATTTAATTTCAGAATAAATACTAAGTATGCTACTTTGAGGGACTCCTCATTCCATTTTCAACAGTCATAGATGTAATTTGATTTAGTTGTGACTGGATTATTCCATTGTTAATTGGAAGGATTAAGTGAAAGCTAATTTTAATTCCTTTCTAGCAGGGTTGGCATTGATTAAATCAAATTGATTTAATCAGTTGATTAAATCAATTGATTTTTTTATGAAAAAATCATGATTTTTTTGATTTTTTTGATTTTTTTGATTTTTTTGATTTTTTTAAAAAATAATAAAACTTTTTTTTTTTATTTGTTTTATTTTGTCATATTTTTTGATACATAATGATATAACAGATATATTAGTTCCTTCTTACTTTGTTAAAAATCTTTAAAGTAGTTTATATATTAGAAATATAACTTCCTTAATATTTGGTTCAAGATTTCATATAGGTAATACAAGAATCTGATCTTCATTAATATAATTTATCCAATATAGAACTGTTAAAGTTTAGAATTCCTAATATATATTCAATCAAACTTCAACAAAATTTTATTGAACTTTAATCTAATGCAATTTGAGGTTATAGACAAAAGAGAAAACAGAAAAGACAATTCCTTTTAAATTTTCAACCATTTAAATTTTATACAACATTATAAGAAAACAATATTCCTCTATATAAATATAAAAGAAGAAAATTTAAGCACTTTTGATGCATAATCATAATTCATAAATTAAATAATAAACTTGCAATATATATATATATATATATATATATATATATATATATATATATATATATATATATATATATATATATATATATATATATATATATATATATATATAATATATGCAAGTTATGTATTTAATTTATGGATTAATGATTATGCATCAAAAGTGCTTAAATTTTCTTTCTTTTATAATTTATATAGAGGAATATTGTTTTCTTATAATGTTGTATAAAAATTTAAATGGTTGAAAATTAAAAGGAATTGTCTTTTCTGTTTTCTCTTTTGTCTATAACCTCAAATTGCATTAGATAAATTAAAGCTCAATAAAATTTTGTTGAAGATTTGATTGAATATATATTAGGAATTCTAAACTCTAACAGTTCTATATTGGATAAATTATATTATAATGAAGATCAGATTCTTGTATTACCCTATATGAAATCTTGAACCAAATATTAAGGAAGTTATATTTCTAATATATAAACTACTTTAAAGTTTTTTAACACAGTAAGAAGGAACTAATATATCTGTTGTATCATTATGTATCAAAAAATATGACAAAATAAAAAAAAACAAAAAAAACCAGTTGTATTATTTTTTTAAAAAATCAAAAAAATCAAAAAAATCAAATAAATCAAAAAAATCAAAAAAATCATTAATTTTTTGATTTTTTTGATTTTTTTAAAAAAATCAAAAAAATCACCAACCCTGCTTTCTAGTTTCCTAAATGCCACATGTAATATCACTATTAATTTTTATATTTTTTTATTTACACAATTTTGTATACTACCTATATTTACATTTGCTGTTTGTGATTTAGCAGTTTAATTATTATTATTATTATATTTATTGTAGACATACATAAGAAGCCTGATGCAATAATTTATTTTTATTATGATTTGATTTGAAATAACTTAACTTGGATTTGGTCTCAGACTCAGGCTTGGATCTAGAATAGAATCTAAACACAGACCCAGTACATCACTAATATATAATTAGAATGTATAGGCTTAAATTATATGATTTTATTTGTAGTGCTTTTCTTTTTACTTTTTATAATAAAAGGAAAAAAAAATTTTTTTTAGTCTGTTTAAACCAAATCTGATAATGATTTAATCCAAATGTTCCTAAATAAGAGTTCCAATTTTTCTACTTAATAAAACTAAAGATTCTCAACTGTAATATATTATTACTTACTTCTAATTTATCCATTTTTTTAAAATTTTGAATAATAAATAATTTAGTTAGTTGATATTCAAAATTTAATATTTAAAAATTATGATGCAGATTTTCAGATATTTTCAGGTAACAGTGTTTGTTTCAACAGAAGTTGCCAGTTTAGTTAAATATCTCACAGAATAAGTATTTTCTTGTAAACTCTGGAAGATGAAATTTTTCATGCATTTCTGTCTAAATATGTGTAGAATTTGTTTGAAATTTGGTCATTGATATTATTACCCTTTTTAAATGTGTACTTATATTGAATTGTCCAACTTTTTTTTACTTTACAGGGCAAGATAAATCAGCTTTCAGAATCAAAGAAATCAAAAATTGTTCATCCATTGAGTAGAAAAGCCAAACAGCTTTCCAAAAAAGTTACAAGGTACATATATATATATATATATATATATATATATATATATATATATATATTATATATATATATATATATATATATATATATATATATATATATATATATATATATATATATATATGCAAAAATAATGTCTTGCTTAAGATGGCTATGTAGCCCTAAGGTCGTTAGTTTGCTTAGCCTCTTCTTTAGGGCCTAGAGTTCTGCTATATATAAAATAATTTTTATTTCTTACCTTTGTTCTGGTATATTCTTGTTAATTGTAATAGGTATTTAATACTCTTGATAACTTATTTGTATTTATTATTTTTCACAACGTTTTACAAAATTTACAAAGATCAATTAATTCTATTACAATTCACAAGCGTGTTGTTTTACCGGCTTTTTTGTTTCGTATCTGTCTTACAATAAATCTCAAAAAGATCGATACTATATCGAATATATATATATATATATATAATATATATATATATATATATATATATATATATAATATATATATATATATATATATATATATATATATATATATATATATATATATATATATATAACTTTTCCCACAATTGTGGGGTGGTGTCTAAAGCAGGCCACATGCATCCAAATACTCACACCTTCACCAATCTTTTCCATTCATTCCTATCCTCAGTCAACTCCACACCCTCCTCCCAATTCATCCCTCTATCTCTTAACAGCTCCTTTACACTACTCATCCAACTTCCCCTTGGCCTCCCCCTATCTCTCACACCCTCCACTTCTGAAACAAATATAATCCTACAAACATGTCCAAACCATCTCAGCATACTTTGTTCAGCTCTCTCAACCATACTCTTTCTCCATCCACACATTTTCTTTATTCTAACATTCCTGACTCTATCTCTTCTACCAGCATCACAAACCTCTCAGACTTTTCGTTTCGAAAACTTCCATTTTTTTTTCCCTCCTCTTAGTGTTCAACCTCCATGCTTCACTCCCACACATAACCACCAGTAAACAACATCCCTCAAACAATCATCTTCTCCTCCCTTGGTAATCTTCCTCTACCCCAAATATCCCTCAAACCACCCAATACCTCCCCTTCTCTTACTTATTCTATGACCAACTTCATCACCCATACTAAAATCACCCTCTCCAAAAATTACCCCCCAGGTACTTAAATAAAGTGACTAGCTCCAATCTCTTCCCTACCCATTTTAATTTGTAAATCATCTCCCTCCCTCCCCATTTTTCAATTACAACACTTTACTCTTACCCGCATTTACTCTTAAGAAAAAATCATCACAACCCTTTACAAACTCATCCACCAATACTTTCAAATTTTCCTATGTCTCAGCCAAAAGTATCACATCATCCTCATACATCAACACATTTGCATCTCATATATCATGCTCCCTCATATATATATATATATATATATATATATATATATATAATATATATATATATATATATATATATATATATATATATATATATATATATATATATATATATATATATATATATATATATATATATATATATATATATATATATATAATATTAGGTGGCCTTAATTTTCAACTTTTGAATTTTTTTTGCTCTCAACCCCAAATCTTTTTTCATTATGTATAAAAAATAACATATATAAAATATTAGCTCAATTGATCAACATTAAGGTGTCCGCCAAAGGACGTAAAGTTTGAAAATTCTCTCATTTTTTCTTTTGTTTTGCATGTATTTGGTTTACAAATATTTTTTTTGGAAAAAACAAAGATAAAATCGAAATTTAATTTTATTTTCCCATATTCCAGTCATATGACTACATTCAACAACAAATATTAGCTAGGACATTGTGATTACACCTCTTTTATTAGGCTTGTTTTAGTAACATCTACATACCTTTTTCTGTGTTCAGCAATAATTTGTAAAATGTACTGTATTTCTTTTTCATTTTTGGTTAAAAGGTTTTTATATTCTTGCATTAGTTTCACTCCTCTGTCAGCTGTATCGTTTACAACTATAATGCTTCTCAATATCTCCAGCCCACTTTGGAAATTTTATCATCTTGCCAGGTTGAGGGATTCTTTTTTAGAAAATTTGTATTGATTGCAAATCTTCAGAAGAATAATTTAGATTCGGCTGTAATGAAGTATGAAAAATCTTTCTCTTTAAAACTATTGAGATCTTCAACTTTGACAGTGTCGTTTTATTCAATTCCTTTAAATGTTGTCATCTGTTGTTATTATAGTAGCCATTTTTTGCTTAAAATGCTTAAAATATACTGGTACATGATCATTAAAGAATGTGAATGCAGTAGTTTCTGGCACTAAATACCATAAGTGATTTGCATATTTTTTTGTGCTAGCACTACTAATATCTTGATCCAAATCCATATACTCGATTAATTTCAATAAAAAATTGTAATCGGGATATGGAGCTTTAACACCCAGTGGTGCAATAAACCAAGCTCTCAAATAGAGAGTCATAAGAAAAATACATATTCTTCTAACCACCATTAAACAACATCCCTCAAACAATCTCACCTTCTCATCCATGAGTGGATGATTTATGTAAACTGATCTTGAAATAAATAGATTTTAAAGGCGTAAATCACCTTTGACATCCACTGGGCTTGGCTCACAGCTCCAGGAATGCAAGATGAGATTTCTCATCGTGATCTTCCGACAAAGATCAATGCCAATTTTATTTCCTGATAATCAACTCTTTGCTACTTCTGACTTAACTGCTCTTCTAAATATTTCAACATACTTCCATGGACATCCTCGCTAACAACTTTTGTCCCACAGCGATATTTTTCCCTGTTTATGGTAGACAAAGTTTTTCTAAATCTTTTAAACAAATTTATATCCAGTCAAGAACTAATCCCATTAATAGATCAAAACAACTTTTCAATACTAATTAAAAGATGTGATGTCGACATGGAAGGTAGAGTAAATCCCAATCAAACATTCTCTTGATATTTATACAGGCACTATTTACTCTGCTGGTGTTGCTTGCTGTTGTGTCAGAACACTGTGCCTCTATCTTTATTTCTATGTTCCAATTTTTCACTTCTTGATAAATGACTATGGCTTGCTCTTCTCCTGTAGATGTTGAAATTTCAGGGATTCCTAATAATTGTTCTTTGCCATCAAAAGTTACAAGTATTGCCAGTCTATCTACTTTTTCTACACCACATAATCCTGGAAGAAGTTTGCTATCCCAATGTAGCACCAAAGCATTACAATCTGCTACATTAAATTTTCCTCTTAATTTCTGCCTGTCTCATTTCTCTGAATTCCTTCCTTCGATGTTGAAATGAGGGATGATTAATAATTAAGGTTTTGGTATATTTGAAAGCTCTGCTGATGCCATTAAAAGATAAATTGTGTTATGATCATTAATTTTACATCTGTCTAATGTTTCAGATAGACGTGGAGTGGAAAAATCTAATGTACCTCTTGAAGTTAAAGTTCTTTCTGTCATTGAATCACTTGTGCATGGTTGAATATCTTTGTGGGTCATAAGCATGTTCACTTTCTTTTTCATCTCCACTATCACTGCTTGACCAAGGCAACTCAACCGTGACATTTTGCTCCATTTCTTCATAAGTTCTCTTGAGTTTTCGTTCTTCTGCAACTCAACCGTGACATTTTGCTCCATTTCTTCATAAGTTCTCTTGAGTTTTCGTTCTTCTTCAGTTTCTGTTTATATTCTTCACTTACTTTGTTTCAAATCAATACCAGCCATGAAACATGGTCATCCTTTCATACGTTGCATTAATAAAAATGTACTATCCTCTTCATTCTTAACGATGTTTAACACATTTTCATGGGCAACATCAAATAGATCATTAACTTTATCAGTGAATTTGGTTCGGTTATTGGTTTCGACATCTTATACTCTATTTATCCTCTTACTGTAAATCTGCCCATTCATTATACAGCAATACATTTTTTCATTGCAGTGATCAATTAGTTTTGTTGGAATGTGTGCCTTTTCCCAAAAAATGAGAATCTTATAAAATCTTATAGATTCTTATAAAACTTTAATAGACTTGTTACTTCTCTTGTTATTTTCTCTAATAACACTGTCAATTTTTGTTTAAATAAAATTAAAACTGAGACATAATACATTATAAATTAAATTCTCCTCTGATTGTGTTCTATAATATTTTTTGATAAGTCAACTGGAAAAAAAGATAGAAACAGTATTATAACATTATAACATAAACAAGCATTTGACCTATATATAAATATCTGAAACTATAGGCCCTTTGGGGGGGAGCTTAAAATTATTTCATTGAACTGAAATTTTGCACAGAATACTTTAACAGAAATAGGAAAACCTTTGGCAGTTGGGAGATAGAAAATATTAAACTTTAAAATTTCCCATAAAATTTAGGGCTGCATTAAATTATATATATATATATATATATATATATATATATATATATATATATATATATATATATATATATATATATATATATATATATATATATATATATATATATATATATATATATATATATATATATATATATATATATATATATATATATATATACACCCAACTGGCTGGCAAAATATTGGTTTGTAAGCTCAACATGCATTATTAAATTGGTTTTATGCACCAGTTTGTGTTCTAATTATGTTTTATATAGTGTTTTGTCCAGTTACTTGTTACTTTCATGTTAGAGCGCCAAATAAATCAGTTGTTTAATTCCTTATTACACACATTTTATATAAAAAAAAATTTATAATCTGTCTATTGTTTAACTTGCATTATTTTAGTCTCGCAATATATGATGGCCATTCAAAATTATTGGCATTTGTAGTGCCATTTAACAAAACTTTTTCAGAACTAAAAAGCCTTTGGAGCATAATTGAGAGTTCCAATGTGGTAGCTCCAGGAGTAGTGAACTTTCAAGATTACTTGAGGTTTGGTACCTGAACACTCATACTACTTTATAATACATGTTTTAATTATGGTAAAGAAGAAAAATTAGTGAAATTTTATGAGGTAGAGAAAATAAAATTTAACTGCAAAAACATTTTACCTTATAATTACTTGTAACATTAACATTTAACTTGCTATCAAATCATCTCTATTCTTTACCACATTGTTGTACTGGCGATTATAAACTAGGACCTCTAACATTAGCACCATTAAAATCAATCACTATTGTTTATTATTGACAAACCAGTGGTCTGTAGTAACACGTTTGGCCATCTTCTTGTTGGATCCGAGAAGGCCACCTTGGAATTCTGAGCTTCCCACAGGAAATGCTGGAATATTGCTAATTGAAGATTCTCAGTTGCAGTAACTAAATTGAGTTTTTGTAATCTAGATAAGAGGAAATGATTGAGAGTATTTTACCCAGGACTCTGAGTGAATGACATTGTGGACAGGAAAGATTGGGAGATTATGGATAGTATGGATGTAAATGGAAATACTGCACATTGTAAAAGTGATTTAGGTCACAATAGGTGAGATGAACAAAGAGCAAGTTATAAGAGGTTGATACAGAGAATGAAAGTAAGTGGTAAAAATACATGGTATCATGGGATATTACCAAGGTTGAGTGCAGGACAGGAATTGAGGAGGAGGCCTTACATGTAAGTGAAAGTGTTAGAAAATTACATATTTCAGAAAACATTAGATTGCTGGAACTGTGGGGTAAATTTTTATATAAGGAACTTTTTGTAAGGTAATTCATCTCAGTTGATATAGTGTAGAACTTCTTAATGCTAGTCTGGAGACCTATCTGTTGGAAAACTAGGTAAGGTTAAGGTTGAAGTGTATAATTAGGTGTTGCTGGTTGTAGAAATTGAAGTCACTGAAGTTTGGGTATAAATAAAAATAAGACTGTTAATTTGAATTCGTAATTGAAAGTTGCAATGACAATATTACAAATAAAGATAATAGTGATTTATGCAAGTTAGACTATGTTGATTATCAAAAGCTTTTACACAAATGCCCAAAGCCTTAGAAATAATAAAGGATTAGCTAATTAGTTACGTCATAAAGGAGAATCTAGACATTATTTGCATTACTTGCATTTAATACTTTTCACAAATATGATTGGTTTAAGTGTAGCGCTGTATGTTAGAAGCAATAACCAATCTGTTTTAATGATTAGCATTAAATGATGCTGAATATACATGGGTAGATATCCTAATACACAGCAAATTGTACAGAATAGGATCATTTTATAGAATGCATGTCCAGACTCCAGAGTCAAGAATTAGATGAAGAAATGGCCAAAGAAATTGAGCCGATATGCCGCAATAAAGAGAAGGATATAATCATAACAGAAGATTTTAATTTCTTAACATTGAGTGGGATTTCTTTACTAGTATAAATCATTGAAGTTATGAATTTATAAATTATTTACTGTATTTTTTTTATCACTTATTTATTTATTTTTGAGTTATGTGGTCCATGAACCCACAAGACCTGCAGCATTGATAGATTTAGTATTAACAAACGATGAAAGTATAGTCATAAGATCAGAGTTGAGGAAAATTTAGGGCCTAGTGACAATAATATAATTTGATTTAACTTTAATGTTTTATCTGGGCCCAAAAATTGTAAGTTAAGAAAAGAATTTAGAATTAGAAAGTGGTTATTGCAAATTTTGAACCATGTCTAACAATATAGAATGGGATAGAGTTTAATGAATAAAACAGTTTTGTAATGTGGAAATACTTCCAAATTTTTTTTTTACATATTCAGTCAGTATGTTTTAAAAATAAATTCATAAGGGCGGCAAAGAGAAAAACCTAGTTGGTAGAATAGAGAGATAAGAGAGAAAATCAGTGAAAAGCGTAGACTGTTTTAAAATATTCAAAGATAGTAAGCTAGTAAGGTGGAGGATTACAAAATTATAAGAAAAATTAGAAATTTGTCAGTAAGACTGAGAAATTATTTTTACAAATACTAGAAAATATAGCATGATGCTTTATGTTGTTTATTGACCATAACATTTACGACCTAAATTGTTAAATCAAAATTACCATTGTATTGTTATTGCTTAAATATTCAAAATTAATTAAGAAATTATTTGCAAGTTGAGTTATCAACTTTCCTGTAAAGCACCAACTGAAAGCCAGTTGAATCATATACTTCATTGAATTCACCAGCCAATCACATTAATTCTTTATTATTTCTGTTTTTTGAGTCTATGTTGTCACACAAAATTTTAACTACAAAAAAGTATTTAAAATTATCTAATACATATGTCTTATGAATATGTTTACTTTTATTATTAATTTTAAGTTTATATTAATTCAATAATTGAAGCTATTTTGCCTAATTTATAATTTTTTTAAAAAAATGCTTAGGCATCAAATGATCAAATGGTTAGTTTGTATTTTTATTATTGAGGCCTATGTCAGTGTGAATAAACATATAAAATAATGGTACCTAATTTAAAAATTTTTTATAAGGTGCTCTTAATTATATTAATATGAAGAATCCTTTACAGTTACTAAAGCTTTTCTTCCCACAAGCTGACTGGTAATCATTGCTGTTTTTGCATGAAAAGAAAATGATTTGGACTGGGATAATAGGTTTAGACTGGGATCTTATATGGATCCAGTACTATACTGGGTTTTTACATGTAAAAAGTCATGACTCATCATCATCAGTGATTATGGTGTTCAGGAAGTCAAGGTTATTATTTGCACATTGTAATATGTCCTGACACTTACATACAAAGCTGATCTTGCTCTGTTGCTAGTAGGGACTTACCGGGGCTGAAGCTGGGGCTCGGGCTCTGGTCTGGGTTGCCTGAAATTTGTCAAGAGGTCAGAAGCACTGAAATTTTATGTTAATTTGACATGATCTACCCTTTTTTAAAACCATGCTTGGATTTATGCAGTATCTTGTTATCATGTAAATGTTACTCTATTTAACATTTCAGTAACTTTCACAACCATAGATGTTAAGCTAACTGGCCTGTAGTTTTCTAGATCATCTTTACTACCTTTCTTAAAAGGGCACCACATAAGCCGCTTTTCCAGTCCTCAGTTACCTCTCTAAAAGCAATAGATTGTTTAAAAATCAAATGCAATGCCTTTTGCAATACTTCTACTCTCCTCCTTCAGAATTCTACCATATACACCATCAGGACCCACTGTATTATTTGGGTCAGTATGTTCTGGTAAAGATTTAACTTCATTTAACTCAATTTCAATTACTTACATCTCTTTATTATATGTATACCAGAACTATTAGTCTCTAAACTGTTATCCAATCTTTCTTCAGTAAACACTGGCGCAAAATAAGCATTGAAAATATTGACCAAATCTTTATCCAAACTTACTAAATTCTCATCAATTTTAATTGGACCAATTTTTTATCCTTACTTTTAAATTTATAGAAGCTAAAAAACTTTTTCATGTTTTTATTGTTATTCCTCGATCTAAGAAAATACTCTTTCAGTAATAGAGTTGTTAATTTTTGGAATGGCTTGCCACAAGAGATTGTTGACTGTGATTCTCTTGTCAAATTTAAAAGGGGGCTAGATAGATATATGGATGGTTTAGGTATTATATAGTATAACTTGACCAAGCCAAATTGGCGGGTATATATGAATTTTTAGATCAGCCTATGACTAAGCCTAATGGGCAGCATTTTTTTTTTTTAGTGGGTAATGGTTCATTGAATATTGCATGTATAACTGGGCTTAGTTTTATTTTTATCTTTGCATGAATGAACTGATAACTAGGGATAGGATAGACCTAGTCTTTCGTGCATGTATTAGTATTGATAGTTATTATTTACAAAGTTTGGATTGGGACAATCTCGATAGGCCCTTGTGGCTTTTTACTGTCTCTATTTTCCTATGTTTCCTATGTTTATCTTGGGAGGTGTTTTTGAAAGAGAGATGTGAAGTTGTTTTCAAAGAGTTGAATTTCACAAGATTGCTATTAACCCACCAGGGAATCGTATCCATATCGGCAAGAATAGAATTGGAAAGTTGATGATAATAAGCAAAAGAAGGAGCAGATTTGAAATGCGTAGAAGAATGGAGAGCTGAGTCGTCGTCATAAGAATGAACAGAATTAGAAGTACAGCTGAGGAGGTTGATGATGAAAAGTAAGAATAAAGTAGGAGATAGAACAGAACCCTGAGGAACTCCATAATATATATATATATATATATATATATATATATATATATATATATATATATATATATATATATATATATATATATATATATATATATATATATATATATATATATATATATATATATATATACCTCAGTTGTCATCTTAATATGTTATTATTCGATTAAATTAGAGATTAAAATGAAAATAAACCATTTAAGAAAACAAATCAAATGGTATGAAGGAAATGGCATGAAAATAAATGGAAACATAGTTTTGTGCATTTCAAAAAATTACTTCTAGTTGAAAAGAGCATATCAATGTTCTGGAAACAAAATTTTCCGGGAATCGACATGGAAAAATATTACATAATAGTAATTAAAAATTAAATAATTTATTTAAGTAATGAAATAAATGAACAATTAAGTATAACAAGTTGATCTATTCTATACAAAGAGTTATCTGTTCCTAATTTGACCAGCATCGTATCTGTAGTTACAGAGATGTAACTACGATACTTAAACCTACCTAATGTAATTAACGGTTAATTAGTAATTAATTAATTGAAAGTTTGGAAAATCAAGAAACTGAATGTTCAAAAAAAATGTAAGCCAAAGGGATTAAGTTACTTTAAAAAATCTAGTATAGTTATTGGTCATTTTTTACCAATACCGAAACCTTAAAATATTCCAATGCTTCACTCCATCCTTTAATATATATATATATATATATATATATATATATATATATATATATATATATATATATATATATATATATATATATATATATATATATATATATATTATATATATATATATATTATATATATATATATATATATATATATATATATATATATAATATATATATATATATATATATTATATATATATATATATATATATATATATTATATTATATATAACTGTATTCTGACCAGGGATGCAAAAATGGTGAAGAAGAAAACTGTTTCTAATATGAGATTGCAGCTCTTAGGAGACAAACTAATGTGGTTTAAAGAAAATTTTGATTCAACTCTTCCCTGTTACACAGATGAGCAAATTAATGATTTAATTGAGAGGTAAGTTCATTCATTCTAATGTGGTTTAAAGAAAATTTTGATTCAACTTTCCTATTGATTTAATTGAGAGGTAAGTTCAAAAAAGAAAAGAAATATTTAACATGAAGGTGTGCCTTATGAAAATTTTTCAAATTTATGCTATGTATAGTTAACAATATAAGTAGTTTTTAGAATATTTAAAACAATTCAAAAGTGAAGAGTGCGTAACTTTCCCGAACCAAATTAACTTCTATAATAGTTACTGTATCTAACAAAATCAGAATCAGATAGGACATAATCAACTGTAATTTAGAAATAAACTCCATAACAATTAATGTATCACCAGCATTTATGGCAAAATACCTTAATATGTGTTGCCTGTAGGGATGGTCGGATATCCGTTACTATCTTGTTATCTGGCCAATTCAGCCAAATATCCAATAAAAATAAAGTTCTTAATTATAAGATCAAAATTTTCAAATTATTAGAGCATACAATATCTTTGTATACTGTATTCTTATTTACTTTTTTTTATTTTTTAACCCTATTACATATAAAAGCACTGAAATACAGAGAGACCAAGTAAAAGCACACATTTCGAAAACCTGTTGTACTGACAGTTGGGAAAAGGGAGGGGTGGGATAGGGTGTGTTGATATTTGGTAGTTTAAATCCAACCAGCTTGGTCCAGTGCACATTGTGAGTTTGATGTCAAAGTGTTTTCACAAACAACTGTTTCATGATTATCAAAACTTTCTAGATTGGAAAATCATCCTGCAGTGGGTTGAGAATTTCAGAGTCACTGGCGCAACCCATAGATCACTCGTACGTCGGAAAATATTGAAGCATTGAGACGTTCTTATATGCAGTTTCTGAAACGGTCTGCTCTGAATTTAGGCTTTAGTTATAATGATTTTCGGAAAAAGTGCAAGGAAAATCTTACACAAAGACCTCCACTTCCATCCATTTAAAATGTGTTGTTAGGCTGCAGGAGTTGTATGAGAACATTCTGAAAGATGTTTTCTTGTGTAGTGATAGTCATTTTCATTTAAGTGACTGTGTAAGCAAACGAAAGTTTTGTTAATAGTCTGGAGACAACCCTCGCATGCTACACGAAAGACCGTTGCACTCAGAATGAGTTACTGTCTAGTGCTTCGTTGCCGAGGCTGGCATCATGGTCCTTATTTCTTAGAAGTGGGTGGTGTTTCTGTTATCGCAACCTCTGTCTGTTACATCCATATGCTCGAAAACTTTTTTAAGGCCACAACTCGAACAACTTGAGCTTGAAGAATGCAGCATGTAGTTTCAGCTAGAAGATTGTTGCAGTTTTAAAGGGATATGTTTCCAGATAAACTGATCTCGTGTGGCGATGTTGGGGTCCCATGTCTTACCCCTAGTAATTTTTTTTTCATTGGGGCCACTTAAATCACGAATGTATTCACGTCAACCAACCCTTGACTCCCTTAAGGTTATTTTTCAGCAACAGGTAGCCGCTGTTCCACCAGACAAGTTCCATCAAGCCATTATAGTCTTCAGAAATAGACAATGACGACCAAAAAAAATTGAAGAATATCATCTTTAAAACATGATGGTTTACTTACTCAGGGTTTACTTTGGGTTTGATTTGCTCATGGAAGTACAATCCACTGCCCATGGTCCTTTTCTTTCAGAAGACAGGTCTCAGATTCTATGAAATTTATCAGTGTGGAGGAAGAATTTGCAAGTAGCATCAATAACTGCACTCTTATATTGCAGAGGTGTGTTTATTCCACCAAGCAGTATGGGGAGAGTAATGATGATTTTAAACTGAATGTAATGACGTTTCATGTGAGAAAATGAAATGTTGATTATCTTTAACCATTGGTTTTCGTTTACCTTGTAAATATGTTTTTTTTAGAGGTTGCGATTATATATATATATATATATATATATATATATATATATATATATATATATATATATATATATATATATATATATATATATATATATATATATATATATATATATATATATATATATAAGGGATGGAGTGAAGTATCGGTATCGGTAACTATCGGTATATTTTCAGGTATCGGTTAATTTGAAAATCTTGGTATCGGTATCGGTAAAAATTTTGGCATATGAATGGATAAAGTATCGGTATTGGTACCTGTAAAATTTTTAGGGACGGTATCGGTAAAAATTTTGGTATCACTCCATCCCTAATATATATATATATATATATATATATATATATATATATATATATATATATATATATATATATATATATATATATATATATATATATATATATATATATATATTATATTATATATATTATATATATTTTTATTATTATATATATTTTTTTTTTTTTTTTTTTTTTTTGTGCATCGTTGCCGATGTTGGCATCATGCTTTTCGGCATTTCGGTGAATGTTTTGTTGTCGCGCTGAACGTATCGAAAGCTTTCCATAGTCTGGCACAAAGCTTTGATTTCCAAACTTCCCTTTTTCGGAATCTATCCTTCTCTCTAATTTCCTTTCTGGTCGTTCTATAGCATCTGTTGTAGACGACCACCGTTCATCCTATAAATCTATTAATAGTGGTGTTTCTCAAGAATCTGTTCAATCCCCAACACTTTTTCTGATTTTCATTAATGACCTTCTCTCTATTACTTTATCTCTTATCCACTCATATGCCGATGACCCCACCCTTCATTACTCTTTTCATTTTGAAAGGCGCCCCTCCCCACAACAGTTAATAGACGCAAGGAGAATGGCCTTAGAGCAACTAACCTCTGATCTATCTCGCATTTCAAATTGGAGCAGAGAAAACATGGTCGTTTTCAATGCCTTAAAAACTCATTTCCTCCATCTCTCTACTCAACACAATCTTCCACACAACTATGATGTCTTCTAAAACACACAACTCAAACCTTCATTTCTCTTTAATATTCTTTGTATTTCTTTTTCTCGTGATCTTTCTTGGAAAGATCACATAATTTCTCTTTGTAAACAAGCTTCTAAGACGTTGGGTGTTCTGAGGCACCTACAGCATTTCTTCACTCCACCCCAGTTGCTCTCTCTGTATAGGGGTGTTGTTCGCCCCTGTATGGAATACGCCTCACACATCTGGGGTGGTTCCACTCATGCAGCTCTCCTAGAAAAGGTGGAGTCTATGACTTTTCGCCATATCAACTCTCCTGCTCTCACTAACTCTCTCCAGTCTCTTTCTCCCCATCGAATTGTTGCGACACTCTCTCTATACTATCGCTATTACAACGGACACTGCTGCTCTGAATTCTCTCATCGCATACCTCCTCCATTGAGTAGGGCTCGTGCAACTCGTCTATCTACAGTTTCTATCCAACTCTCTGACCCCAGACTTAACCGCTATGTCAATCTTACATGTACTCTACTGATAAAGTCTGGAACACACTTCCTTCATCTATTTTCCGAACTTCCTATGACTTATACACCTTCAAACGCTGTTTATCAGTTCATGTCGGCCTTTAATTTGACTAGGTTCCCGACTTTCCCC
>SEYY01021163.1:20000-27500 GCA_009176605.1 Armadillidium nasatum
TATATATATATATATATATCTTTTTTTCCCGTTGTCATTGACTATTGATCCTTTTTTCTTAGGGATTATTGATGAATCTTTTTCCTGATGAGCTAGATATATCAAACGTTTTTGCTGAGTTACGCAAGCTATAATTTCTAAACTTTTCTCTTTCAATATCCGTCCCTCCCTCTGACTTCTTTTCAGTCATTTTATAGCAGCTTTTGGAAATTTATTTTTTCTTTCTACTTTTCATTAATGACATCCTGTCTTTCACTGTTAAACTGACAACTTCACTATTCATTACTATTTTTATTTTGAAAGTCATCTCACCCAACTGCTAATAATTGATGACAGGATGGTTGCGTTAGATTAACTGAATTCTGATCTTTTTCATTTTTATTTGTGGCAAATAAAAACATGGTGGTTTTAGTCCACAAAACAAAAATATCTTCGAAAATATACAGTTCTGACCTTTTTCCTTTAATATTTTTTCCCTTTTTCTTTTTTTTCTCTAAAATAAACATTAACATTCTCCAGACAAATTTCTAAGGTGCTAGGTGTTTTGCGGCATTTTCCGTAGTGTCTGTTAGTTTTGATTTGTATGGAAGGGCATCAAATATCTGAGCAGGTTCCATTCATACAACCCTTCTTTAAATGGTGGATTTGTGGCCTTCTCAACGTTCTCCATTCTAACACCCTCTCCAATCTCTGGCTATTGAACTGTTCATTTAATCTTATAAGGCAACTGTTGCAAAGAATGTGTGTTCGGATAAACTTTTCTTCTAATTACTTGTTTATTAAATTAGGTTTTTCGACGATTCCTATATTCTCATTGAATATTGTTTTCATGAATGCGTTGAATATACAAGAAAATCAAATTAGTTTGGGTGAGTTTGCTTGGTTCCTGTCAAAAATATTAAAAGCATTAAAGGATATTTTGATGCAAAAATAAAATTTAAAAAGGAGTTAGTCAAATTAAAAGGCAAAAAAAAAAATTCCGCACCCACCGAACAATAACTTTACACAATCACTGGTACAGTGGACATTGATCTTCTGAACTCTCTAGTCGCATACCTGGGAACTCTTGAGGAAACTCATGTTTCTCTTCCTCACAGTCTCATTGGTTTCTGTTTAGTTTTCTGACCCATTTCACTGTTATGCTCGTTCTTATACTTTTAAAGTGGAACATTCATTCAAATATTTCCTCCACTTCATGTATTGGTTCATGTTGGACTTTAACATTATATGAATATAGAATTCCCAGTTTCTGGCTGATTCCGTGTACGCCTCTGGCCTTTTCCCACTAGAGGGGATTAAAAAATGTTCACATAAGTAATTTTTTTCATCTTTTATATTTCTCCTCTCATCTATTATATCAATCTCTGTATGAATTAACAGGTTTTTCGATTTATTTGATGCATTATTTTAATCTTTCAAACTACTTTCAACACTACTATTATTTTAAAATTATATTCGTAAAACCATTTGTTAAATGTTTAAAAACTTTTTATTTTTTATGACAAATCTATAGTGATTTGATAGTGTTGTTGCATTAAAAATTTATTAAAAGATTTAGAATGCATGCTATTTTAGATGGTATAATCTAAATAAAGTAGTTAAATTTTAAAATCATCTTAATAATTGTAAATTCTTCGGCTTATACTTTGAGAAAATATTGAGGATAAAAATATCTAAAAGCCTTAGTGTAAAAATTAGGCTAGATCATACTTAGTTTTTTATATCGAATTGAATTTTAGTATATAAATGTCATAATTAATTTCTTATCAACAGTAATTCTAAAATCGTAGTCATTTTATTTGTATAAGATTCCTAAAAATTAATTTTATTCTTTGCAGAAACAGTTGATTTAACGAATATGGAAAATGTTAATCGCTTTAAAAATTGGAATGGAGAAATTAAGTTCTTGGGAAATATCAAATTGCGAAAATTTTTACAAACTGCTTTAAATTCTATATCATCTAATACAGTGGCAGAAGAAGTGAAAAGTTTGAAGGAGAATGCTTGTGAAGATATTCCTATGGATTATTAAAAAATTCTTTTATGCTTGTTTGTTTTTGCCATCTTCTCTTATCAGTAACTCAGATTGATGACATATTTTATACTTATGATTTCATTTATATTTATGATTTGCCGTATGGTTTTAATGCTTATTTTATCGAGTCTTTTGGGTGACTGGAATGAGAAATGTAGCTGTATGCACACATCACTATATATATATATATATATATATATATATATATATATATATATATTATATATTATATATATATATATATATATATATATATATATATATATATATATATATATATATATATATATATATATATATATATATATATATATATATATATATATATATATATATATATATATATATATATATATATATATATATATATATATATATTATATATATATATATATATATATATATATATATATCCTCTGGTAGACAAAGGACAAATTTCCATCAGAGATGGGGAAATATCGGAAATTTGGTTAATATGGGCGAACAACACCCATATAAAGAGCAAGCAACGTGAGTGTGTGAATAAATTACTAAGGCATCCCAGAACGCACAACCTCTTAGAAGCTTGTTTAGAAAGAGAAGTCATGCGTTTCTCGTAAGAAAGATGATGAGAAAAAGAATCCACACGAATATTATGGACTGCCTAAAGTTTGAGTTTTAAGTTTTCGAAGATGTTATATTTGTTTGGAAGGCTCTATCGAATAGAGAGGTGGAGAAACTGAGTTTTTGAGGCATTGAAAATGACCTTGTTTTATCTGCCCCAATTTGAAATACGAGAAAGATCAGAGGATAGTTGCTCCAATCACCATTCTAGCACTTAAGAAAAAAGAAATTAATATATATATATATATATATATATATATATATATATATATATATATATATATATATATATATATATATATATATATATATATATATATATATATATATATATATATATATATATATATATATATATATATATATATATATATATATATATATATATATATATAATAATAATTAAAGGACGTAGCGTTGTCCGAAGCGGTGAAAGTACACCCTGCTGAACTTAACCTGCGTGGTATAGGGTGGGTTAGACCATTCCGTTTCATTCTGTTGCCCTTTGGTTAGTTCCTTTCTCCTTTCACTTTCTCAGAGGGTCTTTATATAGTGTACCCTCATTGTAGGTCATTGTGTACATTGTAGGTCTTGGTTCCACTCACCCCACATGTTCCCACATATTTACAAGGGCGGACTTGTACATTATACATATATATAAAATAAAATCAAAATGGCGAAACATAAAGCTGTCTCGGAGATGCTTCGAGGGGTGGCATCTAAAGAATCCCCCTTATCCACCCCTTCCCCCATCACCACTTTGGAGTTGCTCTCCGGTGATGGGGTTGATACCACAAAGACTCTTTGCTGACTTGCACTTGTGTACGGTCTTTTTTTTAATTTCTGGAACATTCGCGATATCTTGTCTAATTTCCACTTTGTCGAACAACACTTCTCATCTATATACCTCATCTCTTGTTCTTAACTAAAACTCGGGTATTTGAGTGCTCCGACAGCAACCCTACTCAGTTTCCTTCTGTCTCTATCCTCAATTTTTAACCAAAGTCAATGTTGCGCATATCTGTAAGGCCATATTGTCTGTCCTCGTGTTTCTAATTTGGAGCCTTCTGAATTTTCTACTTTATGGCTTAAACTTTCTTGCAACTCTACAACTGAATTCATTTGTTCTCTCTACTTATCTCCTAACTCTACAGAATATAAAAAATTCTTCAACTATCTTAACTCCAAAATAAAACACATTCTTTTTCTCCTTTTTCAGAATTTATCATTTTAGGTGATTTCAATGTTTACCACCGCCAATGGCTTCATTTTGTTCTCATGATCCAGCTGGTGAACTTGCCTATCAATTTTCTATCCAGAACAACCGGCCTTGAGCAGTTGGTGAATCACTCTATATTATGTATCCCTGACCGCCTTGGTTATGAACTCAAAATACTCAATCTTTTCCTAACCTCTTATCCTTCTCCATACACTGTTGAACTCTTTCCTCCCGTGGGTTCATCCGATCACCTTATCTCTGTATCTTTGCATGTCTCTTCAAGTCTTTCGCAAGAACGGCCTCAGTTTTCTGAGAGGACACGTTTCTGGCATTTCAATTCCACTAATTGGTCTGACTTGCGGTTCTGCTTTCCCATGGAATGATTACTGTTTCCATGGGAGGAGTCCCTCGGAGTGTGCCGATCTCATAACCTAGGTGATTCTCTCTGGCATGGAGGCGTATATTCCGTATTCTTTCCTTTCTACTAAACCTAACAAACTTTGTTTTAACTCTGCTTGTTCTCATGCTATCCGCCGCAGGGATAATGTCTTCAGGGACTACCGTTGTCTTCAAACTCCAGAAACTCATGCAACTTATATTTCATCCTAAAGTCGTGCAAAATCTATTCTTCGTAACACCAAATAGTAATTTTTCCGTTTAAAATGCATAATCTTTCTGGTTTTTCTTCCTCACTCCCTTTCTGGCATTTTGCAAAAAATGTCAATTCTAACTTTGCTTCTTCCTCTTTCTCTCCATTAATATCTTCTGACGGTACAACTGCCATTTTGCCTTCCTCTAAACCTCTAAAACTAAACTCTTCTCTCAAACTTTTGTCTCTGGTTCAACTTTAAACGATTCCGGAGATGCTGCTACTACTTCAACCACCTCCAACTCATTATGTCTAAAATTAGAATTTCTTTTAAAGACGTCATTTCTGCTCTTTCAGACCTTGATACTAAAAAGGCAAATGGTCTTGAAGGCATAACTCTAATAGTTCTCAAAACTTGGGCTTCCGAGCTTGCACCCTGCCTTTGTAAACTATTTCGTCTGTCTTTCTACTTCAACTTTACCTTCTTGGTGGAATATGCTCTCATTCAGCCTGTGTCGAAGAAGGGTAACCCCTCTCAATCCTCTAACTACCGTCTCATTTCTTTAACCTCCGTTCATTCTGATGTTTTCGAATCTATCCTTAACAGGAAGATTTGGAAGCATCTCAATTCTTCTAATCTTATCTC
Organism: Armadillidium nasatum; assembly: GCA_009176605.1. Classification (NCBI taxonomy): domain Eukaryota; kingdom Metazoa; phylum Arthropoda; class Malacostraca; order Isopoda; family Armadillidiidae; genus Armadillidium; species Armadillidium nasatum. The sequence continues at coordinate 25,093 of SEYY01021163.1, forward strand.
TGATCCGCCAGTATGGCTTTCGTAGAAAACGCTCTACTGATGATCTTCTTTCATTTATCTCTGACTTTTGGTCCTCCACTCTTCGGCATTTTGGTGAATCTTTTGCTGCCGAGGTGAAAATATCGAAAGTTTTCGATAGAGTCTGGCACAAAGATTTGATTTCCAAATTTTCCTCTCTCGGGATCTATCCTTCTTTCTGATTTCCTATTTCGGGTCGTTCTATAACAACTGTTGTAGACGACCACCGTTCATCCTTTAAATCTATTAATATTGTTGTTCTTCAAGGAACTGTCCTATTCCCAACACTTTTTTTTTCAAAATGCTAGAAAATGCATGGGAAAAGGAACCAGAAAGGAAAAAGTTTTTGGTGTTGCGAAGAATAGATTTTTAGATATTCTGGGATGAAATATAAGTTGCAAGATTTTCTAGAGTTTAATTAAAGAGGACGTTAATTTCTGCAGGAAGTATCTTTGCGCCAAACAGCACGAGAGCAAACAGAATTTTTTTAAATTTTATTTTATAAAGGAGCAGAAAACTACTAAAAATTTCTAGAAGTAAAAAAAAAAATATTATTGGTTCGATCAAAGTAAACTGAGGATAAAATATCGATATATCGGGTTTGAAAATATCATCAATCTATCGAAAAAAAATTTATATCGATATATATCGAAACTTTTTCGGCATCTCTACTTTGTGAGTGTCATAGACTGTCTATGGTGAGTGTTTATACTAGGGATGCTGATATTTAAAAAAAATATCGATATATCGATTATCAATAATTTTTTAAGGTATCAAATTGCCCTCGATACTATCGATAAAAAAAATATCGATATATCGGTTTTAGAAAATATCATTTCAAATTTATATATATATATATATATATATATATATATATATATATATATATATATATATATATATATATATATATATATATATATATATATATATATATATATATATATATATATATATATATATATATATATATATATATATATATATATATATATATATATATATATATATATATATATATATATATATAATAATATATATATATATATATATATATATATATATATCTTCATTATATATATATATATATATATATATATATATATATATATATATATATATATATATATATATATATATATATATATATACAGTGGGCGGCTCGTCATTATGGGCTCCGGGGCTGCAGCCCCTCCAAATTAAAAATACCAGGCGTAGGATGTTGATATAAATATGAAATTTTTGTCAGAGAAAAGTGATTTAAATTCATTTTTTAACAACTTAATACATAAAAAGTATAAATCATTAAAGAAAATAAGAAGTAAATGCATTTGGCAACTTCAAATTTTTTGGGTACGATATTATTTTTCAAGCATTGCCATTATTTAAAAAATGGGCTGTAAAATTTTCGCCCAAATAAGACAGATTTAGCAACCACGGAATATGTAGCACTTACGACAGTTGCTTAAAGTCTCATCTCGAGGGAGGTTATTTTTTTAATTGTGGAAGAAAAATTACAAGTTTTATGTTTTTTTTTTCTTGTTCGATATATATATATATATATATATATATATATATATATATATATATATATATATATATATATATATATATATATATATATATATATATATATATATATATATATATATATATATATATATATATACATTATATGCCAGATGCACTTCTACATACTTAAATATAATATTACAAAAACTTTTTAAAGTACATTAAAAAGGCTAGAATTTTTGTAATCCTTGCAGAATTTTAAGTAAGAATAATTGGGAATAGAAAAAAATCTTATAATAATTTTAATACGTACGTAATAATTGTTTTTTTTATGCTTGAAAGACGTACGTTTGGCAAGTCTGTTTTTGTGAGATAAATTTTTCCAATTTTGAAGGAAGATAAATTTAGCGATTGAGTAAGAATAGTGTAAAAAAAATGTGAAATTTATATAATTTGGTGTAATATGACAGTATGCTTTTAAAACATTATTTATATGAAAGCAATTACAACTCCGATGACGACGTCTGAAGCAGAGAGATGTTTCTCGACTTTGAATAGAATAAAAACTATTAAATGTAGTACCATGTATTAGCGATGTTTTCAATAGAGAGCGAAATGGTTTAAAATACCAGATTTCAATGAAAAAATAATTGAAAACTTTTCGACATCTAAAATTCAAAGAACTAATCTTATTTTTAAATAATAATATCAGCAAGCTTTCCAAGAACTAATCTTATTTCTAAATAATAATAATAATAATAATAATAATAATAATAATAATAATAATAATAATAATAATAATAGGCCTAAATGAAATGAAAGCTAAATAATAATAATACGAATGTCAAAACATTTGCATTGATATATAGATTCTTCCA
>SEYY01021163.1:32500-55547 GCA_009176605.1 Armadillidium nasatum
ATTTTAGTGTAAGCAAGCTTACTTCTTTTCTCAACCATTATAATTATTATTCTTTATTTTTGTTTTTCTTGCAGCTTACACTCAGAAACCACATTTATGATTTGTGTTTTATATTTATAAAAAATTTCAACTTCTTTAAAATGGATGATGATAATTCTGCACAGGAGAATGATGTAAGTAATGCATTTATATAAGTAGGTTTTTAAACTTATTTGTTTAATATATATATATATATATATATATATATATATATATATATATATATATATATATATATATATATATATATATATATATATATATATATATATATATATATATATATATATATACTTTTAAAACAGGAAAAACTAACCAAAATTTTTAAAATTTCGACTTTCAGAAGGTGCAGTCAGGATTACTTGATATAACTAATTTTTTTTTTTTTTTTTTTTTTTTTTTGAGAAATATGAACCTTTCTGAATATTTTTATATAAAAAGTATATGAAAATATGTAAATTAATATTTTTAAATTTTTTTGGAAAATTGAAATGTGGATAAAAGTAACCACTTGCACAGGCTAAAAGTATACACTGCATAATATTTAAAGATGGCTAATTAGTAGTACTTTACATTAATATAAATGGGTAAGACTAGTATTATAGATTATCAGAAATAAAATTTGAAGGAAAAAAAATTTACAAATATTCAGAAAAAAAATTTTAAAAAAAAATTAAAAAAAAAAAAAAAAAAAAAAAAAATTTATATATATATATATATATATATATATATATATATATATATATATATATATATATATATATATATATATATATATATATATATATACCTCATACAGCTTCTTGAAATAGAAAACCTTTTTATTAAATAAAAGTACTTTTCAATTGGAATTTTTCAGTATATTAAATAGATTGGTATATATAAATCTATATGTAAGAGCAATATATATATATATATATATATATATATATATATATATATATATATATATATATATATATATATATATATATATATATATATATAATCCAAAGCTATATCGTCCATTACTAGGAAAAATATCGTCATCACAGCTGAAAAACTCACAAGAACTCAAGAACAAAATCCAAAACCAAAATATGACAGATTATGATATGCTTAGCTTTGACGTTACAGCATTATTTACCGATGTTCCAGTTGATATAGCTTTGGATTTACTAGAAAAATACATCAGAGAAAATAACATAAATTTTGCAATACCATATAACTCTATAAAAAAACGTATTGAATTTATAACAGAACACTCTCATTTTACATTTAATGACCAATACTATACACAAAAAAGTGGCCTAAGCATGGGCTCTCCCCTGTCACCGAATATTAGCTGCCTTTTCCTTGAACTGATTGAAAAACAATACATTCAAAACTACCCAGAATATAACCGTTGCATATGGCTTTGGTACATAGACGATATACTATTCACATATCCTAAAAATCCTAGGACTTTCATCAATACATCAATAATATTACTCCCACCATAAAATTTACCATAGAATACTGCAATAACAATACAATCCCGTTTTTAGATATATTAATCAACTGAAAAACTCCCCTCCCCCAAATAGAATTCTCTATATCCAAAAAACACACCCACAATCCAAAATTACATACACTAGTATTCTAACCATAATCAAAAAATAAAAATGGGTGTCATCATCACATTGACACTAAGAGCACTAAGAATATGCAGCAAAAACAAACTAGATGCCGAAATTAAATCAAACATAAATATCTTTAAAAAATTAGCATACCCCATTAGCATTATTTATAAAAGCATAAACAAAGCCAAAAAAATACATATAAATAAGGAAAATAATTTAAACACTAATAACAAAAAATTTATTAATCATAAAATACATTAGTCTTAAATTCCCATCTTAACTTAAAAATAGATAACCTAAATATAATAACTAAATACAACAATACGTTAAAAAACAATTAAAAACAAGAATTAATAAAAATACCCTGCCAGGAATATATGGTATTCCATGTGAAACATGCGAAGAGAGTTATTTTGGAGAAACAGGAGACCTCATCAGAAGAAATTACCAACACTCATACGATTTGCGGACCTTCAACAGAGCGACGCGATTGTTTGCACATTTGGAAACACAGAATCATCTAATCAAACAAAAGAAATTTAAAGTGATTAAATACATTAATAACCAAAATTATAAAAAATTCTATGAATCTTTTTTGATTAAAAATAGACCTAACTTTAACAGAGACAAAGGAAACTACAATATTGACAACATAGTTAATCACTACTTGAAAGAATCAACCTCATGCAAAAATATAAATTACATAGTTTAAAAATGGAGCAAAACAAACAGAAACGTAAACCAACCGACACAGGACTAAAATTGGAATGAAAATTGTTGGAACAAGACCTATTAAAAACCAACCCTGAAAGAGGCAAGAAGGAAAAAAACTCGCGAAAGCTACGTTTAACATACAGAGTAAATAAGTTCTAAATAACAAATGTGATCTCAAAATTGAGTTCAAGCTCAAATGGGGGAACTCTCTCGGAAAAGAAAAAATGGAAAATAATAAAAAAAATATATAAATATCTATATATATTTTTAATTTTTGTATTTAAGTACACTCCATGTAGCCTCTATATTTTGGGTGAAAGCTCCAGTTTGAGGATCCACAAAATTTTTACTGTGGTTCAAAGTAAGATGTTTAAAAAAATTTTTTTTTACGACAATTGATGAACTAAAAAACTTAAATTGTGTGTTATACCCAGCATATGTCTACGGGGGGCTCTGCCCCCGTACCCCCCGACCCGTGAGTGATGATGATATTGTCGACTACTTTTCCTTTTCTACGATTTGGGGTATTTTCCATTTTTTTTTTCAGAGAGAGCTTGTGCCCAAAATTGTTTTCTAACATCAAGTGTAATATATAGGGATGAAAATTAAAACTATATATATATATATATATATATATATATATATATATATATATATATATATATATATATATATATATATATATATATATATATATATATATATATATATATATATACAGGTTGCATTAGAAAATAATGATAATGAAATCGGAGATACTCCAAATTCAGTGAAAGAAAAACCTCCTCCGCTTATGTCAATCCAAGTGTCAGCACCAAAAGAGGAAGGTTCAAAGGAATTAAAGTTGCCCCAAGCACTAGAACAAGCCTTGGCTTTTAAAAAGGAGAGAGCAAAACAGGTATGTTAATCATATGATTAATAACTATTGCTAGAAAATTATTATTATTATTACCATTGTTATTACTTTATCTTATTATTATTATTATTATTATTATTATTATATAAAACAAGTAATAACTCAAAAGGAACATGGAGTCTGATAAACAATCTAAGCAATAAAAGTACCCACATTATAAACATACTAACAATAAACTGTGGTCTCAACAATAGTCCAAATGAAAATCAGAGATTCACTAATAGTTATTTTATGAACATTTTAAAGAATATTTTAACATTAACTAGCAAGTAAGCCCAACAAACTTTGAAACATTTTCAGCTCAGTGCAACTCACAATTCTATTTTGAATATAGATGCTGACTTAAAATATAAAAAAAATGTGATATCTTTAGTTTCTCAAACCAGAAATACAAGCTAGTGTCAGACCACATCATTTCCATCCCACTAGCACAACTTATTCAATGGTTCAATCCTTTAAGGTTTATTTCCCTCTATCCTTAAAATTTCTTGTGTGACTCCTATTTTTAACAGATTATGATATGCTTAGCTTTGACATTACAGCATTATTTACCAATGTTCCAGTTGATATAGCTTTGACATTACAGCTATGTAAATTACATTTATATAGCTGAAAACTGCAGACCAATATTCATCCCACACTCTATTAGCAAAATATTTGAGAATATAGTATTAAAGCAGTTGACTGAATATTTCACTTCAAACTCATTATTGTGTGATTTCCAGTTTGGTTTTAGAAAAGGGCATTCAACTTCATATTCATTTATCTATCTGTCTAACTGAAAAACTACAAAAATTTAGAAAATAAAGATTCATCTACCTTTCTGTTGCTAGATTTTATTAAAGCTTTCAGTTAGGGATGGGCAGGATAGCAAATTTGCTGGATAACCAGATACTGGATATCTGACAATTTTCAAAAGCTGGAATTCCAGTTTTTACTATCCAGCCAGATATCCAGCTAAAATTTTCAAAAGCCAGATATCCAGTTTTTACTATCCAGCTAAAATTACTGGATATTAATTTAAATTAACATTATTTGCTCATATATATATATATATATATATATATATATATAATATATATATATATATATATATATATATATATATATATATATATATATATATATATATATATATATATATATATATATATATATATATATATATTATATTATACTTATATATATCTATATATATATATATATATATATATATATATATATATATATATATATTAGGGTGACCCTTAATTTTCAACTTTTGAAGTTTTTGCTTTCAACCCCAAATCTTTTTCCATTATGTATAAAACTAACATATATTAAATATTAGCTTAATTGATCAACCCAAAGCCCCCAAAGACCCTAAAGTTTGAATATTCACACATTTTTTCTCTTGTTTTGCATGTATTTGGTTTACAAATATTTTTTTGGGGGAAAAACAAAGACAAAATCTAATATTTCCCCCATATTTCAGTCATAAGACTACATTCAGCAAAGATTAGTATGGACATTGTGATTACACCTCTTGTATTATGTTTGTTTTAGTAGCATCTGCATTCATTTTTCTGTGTTCAGCAACAATTTGTAAAATGTACTGTTTTTCTTTTTCATTTTTGGTTAAAAGGTTTTGATAATCCTGTATTAGTTTCACCCCTCTCATTTGTATTGTTTACAACTACAATGCTTCTCAATATCCATCCTACGTTGGAAATTTTCATCATCTTGTAAGGTTGAGGGATTGTTTTAAAAAAAAATTTGTATTGAATGCAAATCTTAAGAAGAATAATTTAGATTTGGCTGCAATGAAGTATGAAAAATCTTTCTCTTTTAAACTATTGAGATCTTTAAATTTAACAATGTGTCGTTTTATTCGATTCTCATAAACGTTGTCATCTGTTGTTGTTATTATAGTAGCTATTTTTTGCTTAATATATACTGGTACACCATCATCAAAGAATGCGAATGCAGCGGTTTCTGGCGCTATATACCATAATTGGTTTTCAAAGTTTAAGAATTTTGGGGTGTAAAATGTTCAGGAACATTGAATATGTTACTGCTCTAAGATTGTATTTTAAAAACAGTAACATTTCTATATTTTTTGGCAATAGTTTGATTCTATCTTTTTGAATTGATTTTTCTACTTTGAATTCACTTTCACTGGTTCTGGAGTTTGCTGATTGGCACAAATATACTTTTGCCAGTGTTGCTAGTGCAGGGAGATCATTCTTGTTTGCCTCCCAGAAGGCAAATAGAGTCATCATTGATGTTAATATTTTTCATTTTCATATATTGATCCAGCTCAGTCAGAGCAGACTCGGTTAAGATTTAGGGTCCTGAAAATTTTTAAATTTTTGTTACTCAGTCTTTGAAACTTAATTTGCTATCACCAGTGTTTTAATGACGAAACTAGTACTATTAACTATTATATTTACCTCATTAGACTGCAATGGACATAATTCCATATTATCCTCAGTATTGAAATTGAACTTTAAAAAATGCGTATAATGATTAATTTAAATGAATGTTGGTTATTATACTCTTTCCTTATTATTAATTAATCTCAATTAAAATTATAATCTAATTTTCTTAACCTAAAATTTCGGTTCTTTTGACCTATTTACAAATTTTAGGCAACCCTAAAATTTCAACCCAGTACATCTCCATTCATGGATCACATGACTCATAAAGTTGTCTAGTATACAGTTTATAAATACGGAACTTCTGTAATTCAACTAGTCAAGGAATCCCACTTAAAGTCAGCAAAATTAAAATCTTCACCTTTTCCATATATTTTCCTTCTATCTTATTACATTCTTCCATTATCGTCTCATATCTCACTAAAAAAATGTTTCATAGTGCATTCTCTGCTTTCATGAAAATTATCAAAGTTATAATAGTCCTCTATTACTTAACTTCCATAAATACACTATCTAATTCTGTAACATTTTTTTCACACTTTTTTCCTCAATCTCAACATGACTAATTACCTCAAATGATTTTCTAGACAAACTTAGCTTATAACTGCTGCTAAACATTTTACATTTGTGCTAATAACCTTGCTTCTGTTTGCTTTCTCCATGTATGAAACCCTTTCTCTTCACCATCAAAATTAATGTGGGGCATTTGATTCCATTATTTCTGCCCATTTCATCCTTATTCCAAGGTGCTCTACTCTCTTGCTTCCCTTCTGTTACTCAAATTCTGAAGTCCTTTTAATTCATAAGTTCTGCTACCATTGAAAAATCAAGTACAATAGAGTGTAATTTCAATCTACAAATTCTGATAAACCTAACTTTGTAAATTCTAGTATTATTCACTGTAATATACCTTTGAGTCCATTCAAATTTGATAATGTTTTTCTTCCATTAATATTCCTTTACTAGTCTTTTGACTTTTGGGATTTCTTTTTTTCCCCTCCCCCTTGTTTTATATTTTCACCTGATATATATAATTCAGAATCACTATATACACCTATAAAATGAATATGAGGCTTCAAGTTCCCCCACTTTTACCATATTAATAATTTTTAACTACAGGATAAATTTGGACTTCTACCCTGCAGAAAATTTCATGTTCTTTTCGTTTAAATCTCACTTGTTGGTTTTAAACTATATTTGTTTATCATACATCTAATTATTATCTAATAACTTTATATGATTATTTTGAGAACAGTAGAATAATTCTGGAATAAAGATATTAATAAATTAAACTTATTTAAATAAACTGTCAATTCATCTATTATCTTTATCTTTTTCATAGATATTTTATTGGATTTAGCAATCTAGTTTTCTAAGTTAAGATTTACATATGGTTCAAAAATGGCATAAGATCTTTTTCAGGCTAAAGTTTGGGAAATTTTTTATTTTTTTTTTGCTGCACATGTTGCCTGCTGGGTAAACATCCTCTTACTGAAGATACTAGAATAAGGGTGTTATATTCATTGACATTGAATGGCATTATTTGGTACATAGAAACTATCTCAGGAGGTAGTTATATATATATATATATATATATATATATATATATATATATATATATATATATATATATATATATATATATATATATATATATATATATATATATATATATATATATATATATATATATATATATATATATATATATATATATATATACTATATTCTTAAGGTTGGTGTAAGTCCTGATGATGTTGAGAAGATTGAAAGAGAAGGTCTTTTAGGTATGGAAGGAGAAAATGACTCCTCTTTAAACAAAAGCACAGGAAGACCTTTTATGAGCTCCGCCTATGATGATGATGATGTTGAAAATACGAAAATGGAGAAGGAGAAGGCTAAGAAAAAGAAAAAGAAGAAGAAGAAAAGAAGTTACAACAGATTTCAACAAAGTCCTTTAAAATATGAAGATCGGAAAGAATCAAAAGAACTAGAATATGAAATACAGTATATTCCAGAAGAAGTTGAGTTGGATTATACAGATCCAATGCATAGACATTTTTCAAAAATATTTGAAACGTTTAGAATATCTGAACCAGAATTAAAACAGGAAGAATTATCTAACCAAGAGGAACCAAAAGCAGATATTAATATGCAAGATCTTAAGAAGGTTCCAAAGCAGGCTGAAGATGATGATAGTGATGAAGACGAACCAAAGGAAGAAATAGATAAGCCAAAACTTTCCAAACGAAAACTTAAACTTTTAAAAAGGATGAGTATTGCAGAGCTCAAACAGACAGTTTCCCGGCCAGATGTTGTTGAAATGCATGATGTAACAGCTAAAGACCCCAAGCTTCTTGTTCATTTAAAAGCCACAAGAAACACTGTATCTGTCCCACGACATTGGTGTTTTAAACGTAAATATCTGCAAGGAAAGCGAGGTATTGAAAAACCTCCATTTGAACTTCCTGATTTTATTAAACGAACTGGAATTATGGAAATGAGAGCTTTGTTGCAAGAAAAAGAAGATCAAAAAACTTTGAAAGCTAAAATGAGAGACAAAGTTCGACCCAAAATGGGAAAAATTGATATTGACTATCAAAAACTTCATGATGCCTTTTTCAAATGGCAAAGCAAGCCAAAAATGACCATCCATGGTGACTTGTATTATGAAGGTAAAGAATTTGAAACAAAAATGAAGGACAAGAAACCTGGAGAAATGAGTGATGATCTTCGAATTTCTCTTGGAATGCCTATTGGGGCCAATGCACACAAAGTTCCTCCACCATGGCTTATTGCTATGCAGAGATATGGGCCACCACCTTCATATCCCAACCTAAAAATACCTGGTCTTAATGCACCAATTCCAGAAGGATGTAGCTTTGGGTATCATGCTGGTGGTTGGGGAAAACCACCTGTAGACAATATGGGAAAACCAATATATGGGGATGTTTTTGGCACTCAGAATAAAGATCTAGATGTGCCACTTCCAGAGGAGGAAGTTGAAAGAACTCTTTGGGGGGAACTAGAAAGCGAAAGTGAAGAATCGGAGATAGAAGATGAGGAGGAGGAGGAGGAAGAAGATCATTCTGGAATGGTAACGCCAGGAGCAGGAGATACTGGTTTAGTAACGCCTTCAGGAATTAGCTCTCTTCCTGCAGGACTTGAAACACCAGACATGATTGAACTTAGGAAAAAGCGGCTAGAAACAGAAATGGAAGGAGGAGATACTCCAGCTTTGTACACAATTTTGCCGGAAAAGAAGGCTGAAGGAGTGGGAAGAGCAATGATGGGATCTACTCATACGTATGATCTATCAGGTAAGGTTTCCATATTTATTACAGGTTGCTATTAAATCACATAAATGTTTGCCTTAATTGCTTGTTCATAGATTTTATTCTTCCTTTAAATGGTTATGATAGATCAGGGTTGAGTAACTGCCATGTCCGGTGGACAGCAAAACTGTCCCAACATTGTTTTTGACAGAGGAAATGGTCCAATTTAAAAATTTTTTTTTAATTTTCAGCCGATTCTCCAGAAATTTTCAGTGAAAAAAAAGTCCATTTCGAGCGTTTTCTGAGTCTATAACAGTTAAAAAGTTTTTTGGGAAATTTGACCCTTTTTCAAATGAATGGTGGGACAAACCACTTTTCAGAATGATCTGAAATTTGAACTGTATGTTCAGAATTCTATGGGCTACAAAAGCTTCTAACAGAGTTTTGCTCCCTGAGTTATAAAAAAAAATGTTATAAGCCCAAAACTGACCAACTGTCGAGTTTTTTTTAAAATTTAATTTTTTTTATTTATGTTTATTTTATTTAATTTTTTTTTTTTTTTTTTTTTTTTTTTTTTTTTTTTTTTTTTTTTTTTTTTTTTTTTTTTAGAGGAGGGATGGGGCTACAAAATTTTCTCTATACTTTATTCAATGCTATTCGTTGGTTTCGAGAAAAGCCTCTCAATAATGGTCCATTTTTAACAAAATTTCGAAAATTCCCAAAGTTTGAGAGGCTAAATCTCGATTAAAACAAATAGCATTTAATAATAAAAATCCTCTAAAAAAAAAAAAAAAAAAAAAAAAAAAAAAAAAGGTAGCGTTTTTTTTTTTAAATAATAATTTTCTCTGAAAGTTTAGGTTTTTCGCAAATTTTTTTTCAAGAAAAAATTCAAGTCTTATATCTTTTTTCCTAGACGTAATATCAAAAATCTGTTCCCACTCATGCAAGAAATTGGGGTTAAGATTATTCAGTTAAATTTTCAGCTCATGTGGACCAGTGGTTTGACCCCGCTATACATTTTTTTTAACTAGGTCCAAATAACTTACAAACCTCTAGAGTCTCAGAAAAACGTTTGAAATGAACCTAGAACTCTAGGAAAAAAATGCATATGCACTGAAATTTTCAGCTCATACGTTTCAATAATAATTTTTTTTTAAAGATTGAACTCTCTCCTTTTAATTAAAAAATAAATTTAAATTTATTAAAAGTAAAATTATATTTGCTCTGGAAAATTATATGCTTGCTATATTTTAATTGGTAACAGGATATTTTCCCACAGTAATTTTAAGTTTAGGAATAGACTTTTTAAAAGATTTATTTTTTGTCAAAAACTTTTCAGTGTGCAGCTTCACGCTCACCAGCAAATCACCTTTATACATTTATACATATCCCTTTAGGGCCTCCTAATTGTCAAGTTCAACTGGTATCATGAAAATCGAGAAAATTATTTCTTTCAAAATATCCAAATGCCCATATTTGTAGTTTTAATTTTAGACTTAAAAAGATCCCTTAGGAAATTGTTTCTTCTTCTTTCAAATAGGAAACTTTTTTTTTAATTGGATAACCTTTACACTTGATTAATGTCTCAAAATTTATAGTAAAATTTTGGACCAACCACTGATTTCCAATCATATATACAAATGAATGATCTTGCAAGGAATATCACATCTTTATGGTGACTAACACTCTTCAATTTAAAATTTTTATATTATTTTATTCATAATTGCTTATTTTATAATTATTGTATCATTTTTAAGCTTTTTTTCTGTATAACTCATTCTAGATTGCATGGCTTGGTTTATACTGTACTTTAAATTTTTTACATTCAGTTTCATACTCTGGGCATTATGCCCTTATATATATATATATATATATATATATATATATATATATATATATATATATATATATATATATATATATATATATATATATATATATATATATATATATATATATATATATATATATATATATATATATATATATATATATATATATATATATATATATATATATATATATATATATATATATATATATATATATATATATATATATATATATATATATATATATATAGGTTGGCCTACCAAATTTACATATATGTCTTTGAGGATAGGTTACTCAACCTAAGAGTTTTGCTACCATGCTATTTCATGTTATATATTTTAATTGGTAACAGGATATTTTTCTACAGTAATTTTAAGTTCCTTCAATTATCAATTAATAATTTAATTAACCCCATTGGTTTACATTTTTTAAATGTTTCAATTTCTTTGAATATAGGAATTCGAATGCCACGAAACAAAGTTGCCACTTTAATTTCCTCCCCTTTAAAAGTGGCGGAGTGGCCCTATTCCGTCAGTTCTTGGGCTTTATATACTTGTCCTAAGGTTCTGTCTATCGTCTCGTGGTTCATTTGACATTGCCTTCTTCTTGTATTAATATCACCTCTGGATTTATTTATCTCTTGTTAGATGTCATTTGCTCTTTGCAAGTCCCCTTTTTAACGTACAAGTTGCCTTTTTTGTTAGCACTTGCGTCAGAGTGAGTACTTCCTCATTAGGCACTACCTTAGCTTTTTTTTTTTTTTTTTTTTGCTGTGGGGTTGGACATATCTGAAGCCTTAAATAAAGTCTGACACAAAGCTTTGATATCCCAATTTCCCTCTTTTGGAATCCATCCTTCTCTCTGATTTCTTTTCCAGTTGTTCTATACCAGCTGTTGTAGATGGCTATTGTTCTTCCTTTAAATCTATAAATAGTGATGTTCCTCGGGGATATGTCTTAACACCAACTCTTTCTTCTTTTCATTAATCTCTATTACTCCATCCACTCTAATGCCAATGGCTTTACCTTTCATTTTTAAAAACGCCCCTCCCAGCAGCAGTTATTTGACGCTTTGAAGATGGTCTTGTTGCTGCTAACCTGATCTTGTATTTCAAATTGGAGCATAGAAAGCATGATCGTTTTCAATTCTTCAAAAACTCAGTTCCTCCATCTCTGTAGTCGAGACAACCTTTCATACAGCTACGAAATCTTTGAAAACACACAACTCAAACCTTAATCTGTTCTTTATATTCTCTGTGTTTCTTTTTCTTATGATTATTTTGGTGAAAAGATCACATTAATTCTCTTTCTAAACAAACTTCTAAGAGGTTGGGTCTTCTGAGGCTCCATCGTAATTTCTTCTCGTCGTCCCAGTTCCTTGCTTTTTATTGGGGTGTTAACCCCTGTAAGGAGTACACCTCGCGCATCCGAGGTGGTTCCATTCATACAGCTCTCCATGAAAAAGTGGAGCATGGGGCTTTTTGTTTTATCAATTCTTCCACTCTTACTAATTCTCTCCAATCTTTCTGCCTATCGAATTGTTGCATCACTCTCTCTATCCTATCACTATTACAGTGGACACTGCACTTCTGAACTCGTACATGGCATACCTCCAACATTGAGAAGAGCTCGTACAATATGCCTTTCTATAGTTTCATCCTTTCTCTGTTTAACTCTGACCCCAGACTTAAAACCGCTATTCTCAGTCTTACATGTGCTGTACTGGTAAAATCTAGAACATACTCCATTTATCTATTTCTCCCAAACTCCTTTGACCTACACACTTTCACATTATATATATATATATATATATATATATATATATATATATATATATATATATATATATATATATATATATATATATATATATATATATATATATATATATATATATATATATATATATATATATATATATAAATAAAAATATAAATAAATAATATAAATATATATATATATATATATATATATATATATATATATATATATATATATATATATATATATATATATATATATATATATATATATATATATATATATATATATATATATATATATGCAGCTGCTACAGGCGGAACTACAGGAGGAACAAGGATACAAGGGGGGGCTTATCAGGGTGTAGATGTTGCATTGGATCCTTCCGAGCTTGATTTAGTAGACACTGAAGCGATGGCAGCAAGATACGAAGCTACTCTTAGAGAGCAGCAACAGAATAATGAAGAAGACTTCTCCGACATGGTTGCCGAACATGCAGCAAAACAGCGAAACAAGAGGCGGAAACAGCAGCAAGATCAGAGCAAGCCCTCTAAAAAATACAAAGATTTTAAATTTTAATATTATTATTATTATTATTATTATTATTATTGATAACTTTAGTAGAATATTAAGATAAATCTTTTTATTTTGATGACAAGAAGTAGCAACATCAATTATTATTTGTTGTCCATTCTGTAAATTAAAGATTAACCTTAAAAGAATGTTTTTATATGTTGTTTCTTGCTTTTACCTAATTCAAATGTAAAAGTAAAATAAAAAACCTTTGCTCTTTTAGAACAAATTTGAAAATTATGAATTGTATTTTTGTTTTTTCTCAGAAGGTTAACAGTGTTTTTAATTTGCTTTTTGGTTTCTGCAAATTACTCAGTTTTCTTTGCTATCAGAAATAATATTTGTAGGATTTGCTAACTAATTTTTCAGCAATTAACCTTCGACTCTTAGAGGCGCATAGTTGAAATCACATTCATTTCTTTAATATTTTTAATTGCGAGTCCAATTTATATCAAATTTTATTCTTTCGATATATGAAGTTTGCCCATTTTCAATCTTCCAATTTTAACTTTTATGCTATATAACACGAATTCCATTAAATTTTGTAACAAGTTTTTACTGCTAAAAACTAAAAGTAAACGTCTTTAATCTTAATGTTCATGTACTCTTTCTTTCAATATAGAAACATCAAAAATCTCAATACATCTATTTCCGACCTCTTAGTCTTAATTAAATGTTTATAGTTTTCAAGATTGAATTTCTCAGTATCGTATTTGGTAGTTATATTTATTTATATATATATATATATATATATATATATATATATATATATATATATATATATATATATATATATATATATATATATATATATATATATATATATATATATATATATATATATATATATATATATATATATATATATATATATATATATATATATATATATATATATATATATATATATCTTCTAGACCTCACCTCTTATTCTTGACCGAAACTCAGATGTTTGAGCGTTCTGATAGCAAACCCTATTCTGTTTCCTCCTACTGTCTCTATCCTCAATTTTCAGCCAAAGGCGGTTGTTGTGCATACGTGCGCAACGATGTTCGTTTGTTCTCGTGTCTCTAATTTGGAGTCTTCCGAATTTTCCACCTTATGGCTTAGGCTCTCTTGCCATTCTACGACTAAATTCATTTGTTCTGTTTATTTATCTCCTAATTCTACTGACTATCCTAAATTCTTCGACTATTTAAACTCCAAAATAGAGCACATTCTCTCTTCTTCTCCTTTCTCTGAAATCATCATATTTAGGTGATTTCAATGTTCACCACCGCCAATGGCTTTCATCTAGTTCTCATGATACAGCTGGTGAACGTGCCTTCCATTTCGCTATCCAAAACGACCTTGAGCAGTTGGTGCAGCTCCCTACTCGTATCCCTGATCGTCTTGGAGATGAACCCAACATTCTAGACCTTTTCCTAACTTCTAATCCTTCTCCTTATACTGTTAAACTCTTTCCTCCTCTTGGTTCCTCCGATCACCTTCTTATCTCTGTATCCTCTTCTATCTCTTCAAGTCTTCCGCAGGAAAGACCCCCTTCTATTGAAAGGAAACGTTTGTGGCACTTTGGTGCCGCAAGCTGGTCGGACTTGCGGTCGTACTTCTTTGATTTCCCATGGAATGATTATTGCTTCCGTGGGAGGGGTCCCTCGGAGTGTGCAGAACGCATTACCGAGGTGATTCTCTCTGGCATGGAGGCGTACATTCCATATTCTTTCCCTTCTACTAAACCTAACAAACCTTGGTTTAACTCTGCTTGTTCTCGCGCTATCCGCCGCAGGGATGTTGCCTTCAGGGATTAATTTCGTCTTCAAACTCCAGAAACTCACGCTACTTATATTTCATCCCGGAATCGTGCAAAATCTATCCTTCGTAACACTAAAAACCCATTTCTCCGTAGAAAATGCAATAATCTTTCTGGTTCCTTCTTCCACTTTCTTTTCTGGCATTTTGCAAAAAATGTCAACTCTAACTTTGCTTCTTCCTCTTTCCCTCCTTTAATATCTTCCGACGGCACAACTGCTGTTTTACCTTCTTATAAAGCTGAACTCTTTGCTCAAACTTTTGCCTCTAATTCAACCTTAGACGATTCCGGAGCTATTCCTCCTCCTTCAACCCCCTCTAACTCATTTATGCCTAAAATTATAATTTCTTCTAAAGATGTCATTTCTGCTCTCTCTGAGCTTAATACTAAGAAGGCGTACGGTCCTGATGGTATCCCTCCTGTGGTTCTCAAAACTTGTGCTTCCGAGCTTGCACCTGCCTTGGTAAACTATTTCGTCTATTGTCTTTCTACTTCAACCTTCCCTTCTTGCTGGAAACGTGCGCTCATTCAGCCTGTGCCGAAGAAGGGGGACCCCTCTCAACCCTCCAACTACCGTCCTATTTCTTTAACCTCCGTTCTCTCTAAAGTTTTCGAATCTATCCTTAACAGGAAGATTTGGAAACATCTCAATTCTTCTAATCTTATCTCTGATCGCCAGTATGGCTTTCGTAAGAAACGCTCTACTGGTGATCTTCTTTCCCTTCTCTCTGACTCTTGGTCCTCCGCTCTTCGGCATTTCGGTGAATCTTTTGCTGTCGCGCTGGACATATCGAAAGCCTTCGATAGAGTCTGGCACAAAGCTTTGATTTCTAAACTTCCCTCTTTCGGTATCTATCCTTCTCTCTGTGATCTTCTCTTTAATTTCCTTTCCGGTCGTTCTATAGCAGCTGTTGTAGACGGCCACCGTTCTTCCTTTAAATCTATTAACAGTGGTGTTCCTCAGGGTTCTGTCCTATCCCCAACACTTTTTCTATTTTTCATTAATGACCTTCTCTCTATTACCTCATCTCCTATCCACTCCTATGCTGATGACTCCACCCTTCATTATTCCTTCCAGTTTGAAAGACGTCCCACCCAACAGCAGTTGATAGACTCGAGAAGGGTAGCCTTGGAGCAACTAACCTCTGATCTTTCTCGTATTTCAAATTGGGGCAGAAGAAAACATGGTTGTTTTCAATGCCTCAAAAACTCAATTCCTTCATCTCTCCACTCGACACAATCTTCCACACAACTATGATATCTTCTTCGAAAAGCCTTCATCTGTTCTTAATATTCTTGGTGTTTCTTTTTCTCGTGATCTTTCTTGGAAAGATCACATTACTTCTCTTTCTAAACAAGCTTCTAAGAGGTTGGGTGTTCTGAGGCGCCTTCAGAATCAGAATTACTTCACGCCACCCCAGTTGCTTTCTCTGTATAGGGGTGTTGTTCGCCCCTGTATGGAGTATGCTTCGCACATCTGGGGTGGTTCCACACACACAGCTCTCCTAGAGAAGGTGGAGTCTAGGGCTTTTCGTCTCATCAACTCTCCTGCTCTTACTAACTCTTCAATCTCTTTCTGCCCGTCGAATTGTTGCGTCACTCTCTCTTTACTATCGCTATTACAACAGGACACTGCTCTTCTGAACTCTCTCGTCGCATATCTCCTCCATTGAGAAGAGCTCGTGCGACACGCCTTTCTACACAGTCTCATCCTTTCTCTGTCCAACTCTCCGACCCCAGACTTAACCGCTATGCTCAATCTTACATATACTCTACTGGTAAAGTCTGGAACACACTCCTTTCATCTGTTTTCCCAACTTCCTTTGACTTACATACTTTCAAACGCCGTGTAACTAGACACGTCGGCCTCCATCGACCATGATATAGATCTTTCCCAACTCCGGTGGAAATTGGTAGGCCTCTGGCCTTTGCCCACCGGAGGAGATATAATATATATATATATATATATATATATATATATATATATATATATATATATATATATATATATATATATATATATATATATATATATATATATATATATATATATATATATATATATATATATATATATATATATATATATATATATATATATATATATATATATATATATATATATATATATATATATATATATATATATATATATATATATATATATATATATATATATATATATATATATATATATATATATATATATATATATATATATATATATATATATATATATATATATATATATATATATATATATATATATATATGAGGAAGTAGGGCTCCCAAGGCGATGAGATTTCCCTTCATTGGGTATATGGAATGTTAGGGGGACTTCCCATCTCATTCCGGTGCCCAATGGTACGCACCCTTTCACTATCTTCTCCACCTTGTAAACGTAGTAGGCTCTCCCACACACAATAAACACAATTACAGACAGCACGTCCTTAAAAAAAAAAAAAAAAAAAAATTTATTGCATCCTCAACTCTAGCCTCGGAGAAGCCCAGAGGGGCTGGTTCCAAAAATGATCCCTCCTGTCCACTTGGGAGTTGTAGCATCCTGTGATGGGGCTCGCGCCACCAAGGTTTTGCATCATTCTTGTTCTGATGCACGGTCTATTTTTTTCATTGATTTCTGTAACATTCGCGGTCTTCAATACAATTTCCATTTTATTGAACATTACCTCCATCTAGACCTCATCTCTTATTTTTTTAGCGTTATGATAGCAAATACTTTTCTGTTTCTTTTTTTTTTTTTTTTTTTTTTTTTTTTTTTATTTTTTTTTTACCACCACCACCATCACTCACGGGCAAAGCCCTATTCAAGGAGGGGGGTGTCAGAAAAACAAAAATAAAGGAGAAGAATAAAAATAATAATAACAATAACATAATTAATTAAAGATAAAAACGACCCCTGTAGGGCCCATATAACGCAAATTTCTTAGGTGTGCGCAGACGCGAGCTTTAAAGAAATTGAGATTAAATTCAGCAGGAAATACAGAAGATGGGAGAGAATTCCACAGAACAGATGTGGCAGGAAAGAAGGAGGCACCACAGCGGACAAGCCTGGAGTTGCCTATGTCCACCCAAAATTGATGTGCAGACAATGCACCCCTTGTGCTACGAGGATGACGTAAAGGTGGAGGTATACGGGTGGATAGTTCCCTCGAGCATTTACCGCTGTAGTACCTATAGAAAAGAGACAAGGCACCAACGTCGCCCCGCAAAGATAAAGAGTCAAGTGAATTAGAAAGAGCGGAACAGTTTATAAGTCTTTTAGCTTTGACACAACCTTATCCAAAAGACGGGTGAAACCTGAGACACCCCAGATATGAGAGCAGTACTCCATACAAGGGCGGATGAGACCCTTGTATAATTGGAGTAACTGCGAGGAAGAAAAAAATTATCGCAGTCTAAACAGAACTCCCAGCTTCTTTGAGGCTGCCCTAGCAACTATTGTGATATGAGGTTTCCAAGACATTTTTTTGTTTATATGAAGACCAAGGATGTTTATATTGTGGACAGGAGAGATGGGGGAACCATCGAAAGAAATAGGAAAGTTAGGAGGTGTCTTTGAGAGGAAAATTTCTAGAAGTTGAGTTTTTAAAGAGTTGAATTTCACAAGGTTGAGACGACCCCACTGGGAAATTCTATTCAGATCTGCAAGAATGGAATCGGAAAGATGAAGACGAAAGGAAACTCTAGATGCAAAGGAAGGAGCAGATTTGAAATGAGTAGAAGAATGGAGGGTTGAGTCATCGGCATATGAATGGATAGGGTTAGATGAACAGCTGAGAAGATCATTAATGAAAAGTAAGAATAGAGTAGGAGATAAGACAGAACCCTGAGGAACACCACTATTGACAGGAAAGGAAGAAGAAGTCGCTTTATCAACAACAGCCGAAATGGAACGATTAGAAAGAAAGCTAGACATAAGCAAGCAAAGAGAAGGAGGAAACCCAAAGGAGGGGAGCTTTGAAAGCAGTGACGCATGCCATACCCGGTCAAATGCCTTAGATATGTCAAGCGCCACCACGCAAGTCTCCCCATGGTCCCTAAGGGCAGAAGACCATAGATCTGTAAGATAGGAAAGTATATCACCAGTAGACCTCGAGCGTCGAAAGCCATACTGATGATCAGAAAGAAGGGAATGAGATTCCAGATGATCCAAGAAGTGAGAGTTAAGAAGGGTTTCAAAGATCTTAGACAGAATACAAGTGAGAGCTATAGAGCGATAGTTAGAAGGATCAGAGCGGCTACCTTTTTTCGGAATAGGTTGGACTAATGCGCGCTTCCAACACTGAGGAAAAGTCTTGCAATATCAGGAATTTTGCATGTTAGTTTAGATAACCCATTTATTTATGGCTTGATAAACTGCAAGTTGCATGGGAAATAATATAGCTGGTTTGATTGTTTTCATGGGGAAAATTTAGCACTGAGTCGAGCCATCCATAGTGATGGCAACTTTTGTTATTTTTTGACTGGACAGTCTTGATAGGCCTTGATGACTTCAAATTGTCTCTAATTTCGTATGTTCTTATACTATCGTCTCCTTAAATATTCCCCCCTCCATCTGAAGCAGCCTGCTAATTATATCGGAACGTTGGGAATTTTTTTTTTATCTATGGGGAAAGTTGTTAGGGTTCTGTGGCTACATCTTTTCCATAGACTTCTAACTACTATGTCATCTGGCAACACTGGTTGGAAGTTAGGCTTATGTCATTTGGGATAACGTTATTATCGTGTGAATTCATGATAAGAAATTAAACTTTAACCTCTAAGTGTTGTAGTAGGTTAATCTATATTGTTGTATACGCAATATTTGTTAAGAATTTTCTTAGCTCATTATTATGCACCAGTCACAGTCTTAGCAGAGTAAAAATGTCATTTTTTTAAAAAAAATTAGTTTTCCTTTTTATTATATGTACATCACTTTACGATAGAGTAAATAGTATGTGTCGCATGCATTTAAACATATTGTGACTTCATATTTCATTATAGTGAAGTATAGAGAGGTATTATACCAGATTGAATATATTATATATATATATATATATATATATATATATATATATATATATATATATATATATATATATATATATATATATATATATATATATATATATATATATATATATATATATATATATATATAATATGGAGTGATGCCAAAATTTAAAATTTGAATAAAAACCTTCACCAATAATTTTAAACCACCTTATACTAATACAGATTTAATACATTTAGAATTTACTAATACCATTTCTTAAAAACTATTCATGAAGATTGAAACAAGACTGAAAAATAATTAATAACTATAAAACTTAGGTATTTTGCTATTGGTAATTTCTAGTTACTTTGAAGTCACATTGCTAAAAAAAGATTTAAATATGAAACTTTAGGTCAGAAAATGGATTTTATCTCACAATCCATATATATATACTGTATATATATATATATATATATATATATATATATATATATATATATATATATATATATATATATATATATATATATATATATATATATATATATATATATATGGTAAAGGTAAGAAGAAGTTGTCTGACCTTCGATATATCGAAATATTGATATATGGAAATATTCAATATATCAATGCAAATTTTTTTGATATTTGTTTTATTATTTAGCTTTAATTTCATTTATGCTTATTAATATTATTATTGTTATTATTTAATTATTATTATTATTAGTTAGTTTTCTAGCATTACTTAGTTTGACACCATAACATGAACTATCAATATTGTTGTATGATACAGGCCTAAGCCGCCTAACTGATAGATGGAATATTTCCATGGGATACAGGTTTATTGCTGTATTGCACAATATATATATATATATATATATATATATATATATATATATATATATATATATATATATATATATATATATATATATATATATATATATATATATATATATATAATAGTTAGAATATAACAAAGGGAGTAAGAAGAGAAGAGAAGGCTATTGGATCTGGAGCTTCAAGATCTTCTCCCTGAAGTTGCAGTTTGTTTTTGTAATTATCCTTGAAGAATGATACTGACCATATGTAAAATGAAAAAAAATTAAAATTATATTTTTAAATAGTAAATTAAAAGAAATTCAATAAAAAATTTGTGAAGCAGCATATCTTACGATGCAGAGTACTTTCAACAATTATTGGAAAATTAAATATTAAAAGAATTTAGTTAAAAGTAACTTATGGTCAGTAATGAATGATGATTTCGTCGCAGTCGAGTCAGATGAAGAATAGTTCTTCGCACGGTTTTAAAGGCTGGGAACCTTTTCAACTAGGATTTCTTCCCACGTACGATTACAGGAATGCAAAATTCCTGCAATCGACACTACCCTGCATCATGCGGGATAAGGTGCATTGTATATAATATATATATATATATATATTATTATATATATTCAAAAATATCGCCATAAAAGAGGCCTAACCTATACAAAACGTTGAGCGAGATACAGGCCTACGGCCCTATTAAACCACACACATTATTACTTACTTACTTTTCAGCGTACTTAGTTCAACTTATCATAACCGGAACTACCGAAGTTGCCTTAAAAGAGGCCTAACCTATACAAGAACGTTGCCGCGACATACAGCTACCTTAATGTAAAATATATCGATTAAAATAAAATTTTGATATAAAAAATAACGAAACTTAGAAACAATCTACACCAATCAGTCTTACTAATACTAATACAATTCAACACCTACTTTACTATTAAATTTTGTAAAAGTATGTTATATATATATTGCATCTTTGTAAGACAAATGCATATCCGAAAACCAATAGTTTTTTGGAGAAACACTTCTTAAACCCATGTTTTTTATTTGGAATAAGGAAAAAATTTATAATTTCTTTTTAGTTTATTACATTTTTGTTTACACTTTTCACACTTTTTCAGGTAACTACTAATTTAAGATGTTGCAAAAATGTGAGAAAACACCAATCTGTAGCAAATTTTATCTATATTCTAATATTTGTTTTAATATGAAAAAGTTCAACTTGTCACTATACAAGGGAAATTATTATTAAAACTATCAAAATTTCAAAATATTGATATAAAAATATAGATAAAAATTGATATGAAAAATGCTTAGGTTAAAAAGTTGTCTGACCTTATATATCAATATTTTTCATATCAATTTTTATCTATATTTTTATATCAATTTTTTTGAAATTTTGATATATATATATATATATATATATATATATATATATATATATATATATATATATATATATATATATATATATATATATATATATATATATATATATATATATATATATATCATTCCATGTCAAGTGGACCAATTTTTGAGATTATCCCTATTTGACCATCTACAATATTAATAAAATTTGGTACACATGTTCCTATGCCCTAGAAACTAAGATCTGCCCAAATTTTTGGTCCCAGGACCCATTTTCCCAAGGAAATTGGGGAGGGGGGGGGGCTCTGAGTCTACAAAAAATATAAAAAATATAATAAAAAATTAAAACTGGCAAAAGTTAAGAAAAAAATGATAAAATCAAGATTACTTATAGAGGAAATTCTTTTATTAGAAAAAAAGTAAAGCTAATCAAGAAAACCGGGGTATTGTATAAAAAATATATAAAAAATGATAGTTATTAATTTATACCCAAACACAGTGAGTCAAGAGTTAAGTTGGGACCTAAGGTTAATGAATAAATTTTCTCACCTTTTGATGTTATTAATTTCCTAAAATTATTTGTAGATTCAGAGATCAGTCTCCTATACTGGATTCAGGCTTCTGTTAATAATTTAATTGAGAGAAAAATAATGGAAAAGTAAGTTTTCACTTTTTAACTTAACTCTTCATAGCCATGATCTTAATTCTCTCTGCCCAAAGTAGCTTTATTAGTTGTTTATTATTTTGTTCTTTTCATCTTTTGTAACTATTAGGTCATAAATCAACCTAACTTACCTCACTGTGATTAAATTTTTAAATTAAGTATATATATATATATATATATATATATATATATATATATATATATATATATATATATAATATATATATATATATATATATATATA
>SEYY01021164.1:10000-17500 GCA_009176605.1 Armadillidium nasatum
CAACGATTCGTTAGGACAATTTTTGCAGTGTAATGACGAATCACTCATTTTAGAACACTTCTATTATATGGAAGGTAAAAAACCAAACAATATATAAATAATATTTTTAAAACCTTGTCTTTTTTTAATGCCTTATATATATATATATATATATATATATATATATATATATATATATATATATATATATATATATATATATATATATATATATATATATATATATATATATATATATATATATATATATATATATATATATATATATATATATATATATATATATATATATATATATATATATATATATATATATATATATATATATATATATATATATATATATATATATATATATATATATATATATATATATATATATATATATATATATATATATATATATATATATATATATATATTTATATATATATATATATATATATATATATATATATATATATATATATATATATATAATATATATATATCATATATATATATATATATCGCGTATGTGCTTTTGCATAGATGTGTGTGTGCACATTTGTGTGTGCGTGTGTATGTATGTGTGTATGATCCTACAATATTATTTTTCAATTAACTTAGAAGATTAACATACAAAATATAATTGAAATCATTTTTTCTTTTCCTAAAAGTCTTTAAAAATCTTAATTAACGTGGACAGGATATATATATATTTTAAAATATATATATATATATAATATATATTATATATATATATATATATATATAATATATATATATATATATATAATATATATATATATATATATATATATATATATATATATATATATATATATATTATATATATATATATATATATATATATATATATATATATATATATATATATATATATATATATATATATATATATATATATATATATATATATATATATATATATATATATATATATATATATGTGTAATTTATTTATATAGTTTGAGTATATATATATACCCTGTCAGTGGAACCAACATCTTTCCCCATCTGCTTGTAGAAGTTCTCCCAGAGCCCTCTAAATGATCATGTTTATCGGTACGTTGGTCTCCATGCCGGTCCATGAGTCTTATCCAGACTCTCAGGTAGGGTTTTTACCCTTTCAGTAGGACCAGCATCGTTTTCAAACTAAACTCTAAACACTCTCCCAGAGGTCTTCAAAAGATTGTGCTTCTATGAGCTATGGTTTCCAATGCTGGTTCTGGAGTAGTTACAAGCCGTTGACAGAGTAATCACAAGGCCGGATGGCTAGTCCTATCGTCCTTGCATTTAGTTCATTTATTATATATATATATATATATATATATATTATATATATATATATATATATATATATATATATATATATATATATATATATATATATATATATATATATATATATATATTATATATATATATATATATATATATATATATATATATATATATATATATATATATATATATATATATATATATATATATATATATATATATATATATATATATATAAACTGCTAATTTTCCTAGACAGAATGCATCAGTTTTATCTATTACGTTAAATTTTCATGAGCGTTTACCGTCAGTTTAATGGATGAATATGGACAGATTAATGAATATACATACCTGTTCTTCATCCTCCACTCCCTCATCCTTTAAGCCAGAAAACCCCCAATTCCCATCATCACTTGTTCTTTCCTCACTTTATATTACCTAATTGGATGTGATTAAAAGTTTCTGGAATAGACTACTCTCTCTCTCTCTCTCTCTCTCTCTCTCTCTCTCTCTCTCTCTCTCTCTCTCTCTCTTATGTAGAAATTTGGATGGATGTTTTGATTCATTTTGGCTTGAAGGACGAAAATTCTATATCCGCATCCGCATTCGCATCAGCATCTGCAAATTAGAAAATATGACATGCGATTAATCACTAATTTTATATATATATATATATATATATATATATATATATATATATATATATATATATATATATATATATATATATATATATATATATATATATATATATATATATATATATATATATATATATATATATATATATATATATATATATATATATATATATATATATATATATATATATATATATATAATATATATATATATATATATATATACAGAGAAAGTCATATTTGTCTAATAGAAATAAATTAATGGTTTTTTCTTTGCATCACATAAACTTTCCGCTTTTGATTGCCACGAGACCTCCCGGGAGGTCCCACCTCTTTAATTAAAAAAAAAAAAAAATAAAAATTTCAATATAGATAGCTTTTTTTTCCGAAAAATAAACTCCATTCCTAACGTTTTTGCGAGGGAGTTAAAGTTTTCAAGTTATTTCGAAAATTTTAGGAATGTTCAAATCTACGGTGAGGCCACATGAAAAAATTTTTTGACCTGAAATTTAGAATGTTTATTTTAAAATCTATTGGCTACAAAATCGTCTAATAGACTTTTGCTTTCAGAAGTATAGAAAAAATGTTATTAGCTCAATACTGACCAACTATTGAAAGTCAAAAATTTTTCAAAAACAAAATCCGAATTTTTGTAAAAAAAAATACAATAACCAGATTTCTTAATTTTTATGGTTTTATAGAGAATTGATAGAGCTACAAATATTTTTCAGTATATTATTTGATATGATTCGTTTTTTTCGAGATATAGCTCTTCAAATAAGGTCCATTTTTGTGCCAATTTTCAAAAATTTTAAAAGTTTGAGAGTCTATATCTTTCTTTAATCAAAGAATCATTTAATAATGCTCTGAAAGTAATTTATAGACCTATTCCTCCTCTAAACAACATCTGGAAATAAAAAAAAAAATTGTTGGAGACATTTTTTTTAAAATAATTTTTTTCTCCGGAAGGGTATGATTTTTTTAAAAAAAAAATTTGAGTACCTTTAATTTTTTTTCTAGACGTGATATCAAAAATCGCTTTATACAACATCTATATATTGGGGCTAAGATTGTTCAGTTAAAATTTCAGCTCATGAGGACCAGTGGTTTGACCTCGCTATTCAATATGTTTTAACTTTTGACCCCAAATAACTTCAAAACGGTTAATCACTCGTAAAAACGTTTGAAATGGACTATTTTCGTCGGGAAAAAAGCTATCTATACTGAAAATTTCAGCTCATCGTTCAAAATATAAAAAAGTTTTCAAAAATGGGGTCTCTCCCATTTTATGGCAGTCAAGCTGTTAAAACACAAAAAGATAAATAAGTCTTCAGAAAAAAACAGAAGTAAAAGAATAATCTGATATATATATAAGTAGTATAGGTAGCGACTTCGGCAGAAGCCAGATTTCGAAAATCTGGCAACCTGTCCCTAACGGTCTTTTCTGCGTTTGCGTGCAATCTTGCATTCTCAGGGACCTTCCTGACATTTTCTTTGTCGGTTCACGGACCCCTGGACCCCCGGATTCGAGTCAACTTCCGCCGAACTGAACCGCAAAGAAAATGGTCAGGAAGGAAATGAGAGTGAGGTGAACGCAGCGATTTTGCAAACTCAGGCAACTTCCTGATACCATTTTGGGGGGTTCACGGGGCCCCCGCAGGGGCCCCTTCCCCAGACTTGACGCCATTTTCAATGGGTTGAACCCCCCAAAATGGTAACAGGAAAGAGCATGAGTGAGGTGAACGCAGCGATTTTGCAAACTCAGGCAACTTCCTGATACCATTTTTGGGGGGGTTCACGGGGCCCCCGCAGGGGCCCCTTCCCCAGACTTGACGCCATTTTCAATGGGTTGAACCCCCCAAAATGGTAACAGGAAAGAGCGTGAGGTCAATTTGAGCGGAGTGATTTGCTTTGCAAATCAAAATCCCGTTCTGGCTTAGGTTGCCAGATTTTCGAAATCTGGCACCCCTCGAAAGTGATATGTATACTACTTATATATATATATATATATATATATATAAGAAGATATATATATATATATATATATATATATATATATATATATATATATATATATATATATATATATATATATATATATATATATATATATCTCAATTGTTGGGAAAAGGCCAGAGTACCACCAATTTCCAACAGAGTTTGGGTAATACCGGACCCTGATGGTTAAAAGCTGACATGTCAGACTTGAAAGTATGCAAGTCAAAGGAAGTTGAGAAAACAGATAAAAGGAGCTTGTTCCAGACTTTACCAGTAAAGTACATGTAGGATTGATCAGATTGGTCAGAGAGCTGGACAGAGAAAGGATGAGACTGTGTAGAAAGGCGTGTCGCACGAACCATTCTCAATGGAGGATGTATGCGACGGGAGGGTTTAGATGAGCAGTGTACATTGTAATAAAGATTGTAAAGAGAGAGTGACGCATCAATTTGACGGGCAGAAAGAGACTGGAGAGAAGTAGTGAAAGTGAGAACGTTGATAAGACGGAAATACCTTGATTCCACCTTGTCAAGAAGAGCTGTATGTGTGGAACCAACCCATATGGGTGAAGCGTACTCCATACAGGGGCGAACAACACCACTATACAGAGCAAGCCACTGGAGTAGCGTAAAGATATTCTGAAGGCGCCTCAGAGCGCCCAACCTCTTAGAAGCTTGTTTAGAAGTAAAAGTAGTGTGATCTTTCCAGAAAAGATCACGAGAAAAAGAAACACCAAGAATATTAAGGAGATATAAAGGTTTTAGTTGTATGTTTACGAAGATGTCATAGTTGTGTGGAAGGTTATGTCGAGTAGAAAGATAGGCTTTTGTGTCATCGAAAGCAACCATATTTTCTCTACTTCAAAATGAAATACGAGTAAAATCAAAGGTAAGTTGTTCCAAGGCCACCATTCTAGTTTGTATTAACTGCTGTTGGGAGGGACGCCTTTGAAATGGAAATTGAAATTGAGTAATGAGGGGTGGAGTGATCGGCATAGAAGTAGTTAGGAAATGAGGTAATAGAGAGAAGTCATTAATGAAAAGCAGAAAAGTGTTGGTGATAGGACAGAACCTTGAGGAACACCCCGATTAATAGACTTAAAGGATGACCGTTGGCCATCTACAACAGGTGCTATTGAACGACCGGAAAGAAAATCAGAGAGATTTTATATATATATATATATATATATATATATATATATATATATATATATATATATATATATATATATATATATATATATATATAATTTAGTAAACAAAAAGATTAAAAGAAACTTTCATGACGAAAAAAAAAAAAAAAAAAAAAAAAGTTCAAAAAGAAAAACACTCTTTTCGTGTTGTTTATAAGAGGAATGCAAAACAGGTCCAACTTTAAATGAGAAACAACACACACCCACGCACATGCAGACACACACACACACACACGCACGCACAAACACACATAAACAAATACACACACACATAAATATATATATATATATATATATATATATATATATATATATATATATATATATATATATATATATATATATATATATATATATATATATATATATATATATATATATATATATATATATATGAGGTGGACCGGATATCCGCATCCGCATCCGCAACTGCGGATATCCGCATCATTTTTCCAATATCCGCATCCGCGGATATCCGCAAATGGATATCCGCAACCGCATACGTATGCGCGGATAGTAAAAAATTACGTATCATGCAATCGATAAAAACTTTCAAAGGCAAAACTTTGTATTGAATGCAGAACCTCTTTCTGAGCGCCATACAGGCGACTATCTTGAAACTGTATTTGAAAAGATGCTGACAAAATGGAAGATTTCATTAAATGAAGTGCACTGCGTAGTCAGGGATTCGGGCACAAATATAAAAAAAGCACTTTCTCTGGCAAGAGTGAAAAATGTAGATTGCTTTGCACACCAAACTCAGATAGTAGTTAAAAATTCCATTATGAGTCAAAAATGTGTATCCGATTTAATAACCAAATGTAGGTTAATTGCTACGCATTTCAATCACTCCGTTGTAGCCCAAAATGAGCTGAAGAAAATACAAACAAGATTAAATGTTCGTCCACTTTCTGTCATGCAAGATATTCAAACACGCTGGAATAGTAGTTTGCATATGCTTGAGAGGATGAGCGAAATTAATGAGGCCATTTGCCTTTATGCTTCAAGCAGCACAAAAATAAAGCCTCTAACAGCTGACGAAAATGACATTTTAAATAATTGTATTAATATCCTTAAACCTTTTGGAAGAATTAACAAAGACTATAAGTTCAGCTGAATCATGTTTGTCAGATGTGATACCATTTGTTTCAACATTGAAAGTTGTGTGTTAACAAATGTTATTAAGTCTAAGGGAGTTTCAAGGATGACTGAAACATTAATGAAGGAGATGAACGACAGATTTGAAAACCTGGAAAATGATGATGCTTATACAATTGCAATCCTTTTTAGATCCTAGGTACAAAACAAAATTTTTTAAACCACTTGTTTCTCAGAATGTTAAAATCAAATTAGGATGCTTATGCGATGAGATGATAGAAACAGCTAAAATAACGCCTTTTTCAAGAAAAAGCAAAAGCTGTCAGATACAAAAGAAACAAAATCTGTTAGCTTAAGCATTGCTAAATCAATGAAAGATCTTCTAGCTTCCAGCAGCAATGAAGAATCACAGTCAGAAGTGTCAAAGGATACAATATCGATTATTGAAAATTATCTGAAACTCCCACGTTTGGAGGCAGATAAAGACCAACTGGTTTGGTGGAGAGATAATTGCAAAAGTTTTCCTTTTCTTGCTGAGCTGGCAAGGACTTATTTAGCATGTCCTTCAACTAGTGTTGCTAGTGAGCGTCTTTTCAGTGGAGCAGGCCTCATTTACGACGAAAAGCGAACCAAACTTTCACCTGAAAGAGCCCAAAAGCTTTTATTTCTAAAAAATAACTTACCAATTATTAACTTCAAATGGAATATGTGAAACTGTGAAGTGTGAAGGTAATACTGAATTACTGGATATATATATATATATATATATATATATATATATATATATATATATATATATATATATATATATATATATATATATATATATATATATATATATATATATATATATATATATATATATATATATATATATATATATATATATATATATATATATATATATATATATATATATATATATATATATATATATATATATATATATATATATATATATATATATATATATATATATATATATATATATATATATATATATATATATATATATATATATATATATATATATATATATAACCTTTTTCCAAATGGGTGGAGGTTGGGGAAAGAGGTTGGTGGGGTGTTCAAGAGTTGGGTCCCCGTCCCACACCCTGGTAACATAGATTCTGGATATTATATTTAAAATTCCAAGAATCTATGGCAAAAACTCTTAAAAAATTTAACTATCCGCATCCGCACCGCATCCGCATCCGCGGATAGTAAAAAATTACTATCCGGTCCACCTCTAATATATATATATATATATATATATATATATAT
>SEYY01021164.1:32500-35000 GCA_009176605.1 Armadillidium nasatum
TATTTGTGATCCCTAATTCACTATCATAAAACCTGTAAATCAGGCCTATAGGGTTGACTGTATTTTTTTTAAAATTAATTTTCTTTCTTTTTTTTTTTTTTTTTTTTTTTTTTTTTTTTTTTAAAGTTCACATCTCACGGGCATTGCCCTATTCTAGGAGAGGAACTTTTCTATAGGGAGTATATACCTAGGATCCCCAAGTGGGATCGAAGCGACGCCCTCAAGCACGTGGGTCAATCACCCTACCGTTTGAGCCACAGCAGACTGGTAAAACATACTTTACTCTTTGCAGTACTACAAATCTCTCCTCCATTTTCCTAATATAACTTCAATGAAATCATTAGAAATTGATAGAAACATTTAATCCTTTATCGAAGTTCACAATATTTGCAACTGTGTTTCATAATCAGAGTGGCA
Source organism: Armadillidium nasatum (assembly GCA_009176605.1). Lineage (NCBI taxonomy): Eukaryota > Metazoa > Arthropoda > Malacostraca > Isopoda > Armadillidiidae > Armadillidium > Armadillidium nasatum. The sequence continues at coordinate 32,918 of SEYY01021164.1, forward strand.
GACACTACGGTGCTAATCATAGATGAAAAATATAATGATAAATATAGAATATAGAATATAATATAGAATGATGGATAATTATAAAAAGTCATTTTGGCGATTTAATTGCAGTCGAGAAGAATTCCCCCCCCCCCCAATAACAATTATCAAAACTAGCAATTGACTTTTAATCATTTCCGTATCTCATCAATTTTGGCTAAACCTTTATCTTTCTACTCTACATAATCTTCACCAAAAACACACACACACCTAAAAACTCTGTCTTTAATATTTCTGGTATTTTTTCAGTGATATTAAAAAGGAAAAAAAAAAATATTTAAAATAATAATAAATTGCGTATAAAATATACATAAAAAAAAAAAAAAAAAAAAAAAAAAAAAAAATCCTAAAAAAAAAAAAAAAAAAAAAAAAAAAAAAAAAAAAAAAAAAAAAAAAACAACTTAGATAATCCATCCATAAAAAAAGGGATAAAAATTTTTTGGGGTTGGGGAGGGAATTCCCCTGTAATCTCTTATTTATAAGTAAATTTAGATAAGGAAAAAATCTTTATGCTTTAAGCTTGTTAAGAAGGATGGAGTTTTGTCGGTGATATTAATTTTAAGAGAGAAAGGATTTTTCATCGCCTTACAAGGCGGAAGGAAGGCGTAAGCTCGGCGAGCGGAAGATGAGAGTGGGAGGGAGGGAGGGAGGGAAGGGAGGAGGGCGTAAATTTGGAGAACGGAGGATGAGTAATTGCAAGGTCGGGATACGAAAACATGGCTATAACATTGCTTATTTCTTGTAATATTTTTGAAGATATTTTCTTATACTTTTTAACATAAACATAATATGCTGTATTAATATATATATATATATATATATATATATATATATATATATATATATAATATATATATATATATATATATATATATATATATATATTATATATATATATATATATATATATATATATATATATATATATATATATATATATATATATATATATATATATATATATATATATATATATATATATATATATATATATATATATATATATATATATATATATATATATATATATATATATTTTAAACTTTTCTAATTAATACTTAACTATGGTAGGCCAAGGAGGTAACCTTTAAAAAAAAAAAAAAAAAAAAAAAAAAAAAAAAAAAAAAAAAAAAAAAAAAAAAAAAAAAAAAAAAACAAGGAACAGCTTCAAGAAACCAAATGTCCTGGGAAAAAAATCTTAAGAACTTGAAGTCTTAGAATGATTTAAAAGCAGGAAAAGGAAATAGGATAAAATCCTTTAATAATATATATATATATATATATATATATATATATATATATATATATATATATATATATATATATATATATATATATATATATATATATATATATATATATATATATATATATATATATATACATATATATATATATATATATATATATATATATTATATATATATATATATATATATATATATATATATATATATATATTTATTAGAACTGAAGTAAAAGAAGAAAAAAAAGTTATTCTTTAAAGAAAATAAAACTTACATAGTTTATTATTCGGTATACATTCCTCCTAACTGTATACATAGATTTGCATTCTCATGCAATGTCTTGATGTCTCTGTAGAACTTCTCCGTGATGGTGTCCAATGCACTTGTCACGGTTTTGTGGATATTCGAAATTGAGTTAAGCGTACGTTCCTTTAAGTGTGTTTTCAATTCTGGAAACGAAAAATTATCAGTAGATCCAAAGTCTGTCGAATAAGGATGGTGGTCAAATACAGTTGCATTTTTGTGGTCATAAACGCCTTCACAATCGTCACGTTGTGAGAGTGAATTTTGTTCTAAAGGAGAACCTAGTTATCAGATGCCACATGGCCTGCCTAATATTTCGAATTCTTTGCAGTAGTCTCTCCATTATACCTTTAGAGTAAATTGTATTACCATTTTGACCCTCTGAACTCTAGAAAAAGTCTTTGTGGATTACTCTTCTCTTTACCAATCAAAGAAAATACGAACATTTTTCTTTTTTTTTTTTACAGAACGCCACCACTCACGGGGCAGAGTCC
>SEYY01021164.1:40000-42500 GCA_009176605.1 Armadillidium nasatum
TATAAGTATATATATATATATATATAATATATATATATATATATATATATATATTATATATATATCCCTGTGACGCTAGACATATCGAAAGCTTCGATAGAGTCTGGCACAAGCTTTGATTTCCAAACTTCCCTCTTTCGGAATCTATCTTTCTCTCTGTGGCCTTCTCTCTGATTTCCTTTCTGGTCGCTATAGCAGCTGATGTAGACTGCCACCGTTCATCCTTTAAATCTACTAATAGTGGTGTTCCTCAAGGATCTGTCCTATCTCAAACACTTTTTCTGCTTTTCATTAATGACTTTCTCTCTATTATTTCATCTCCTATCCACTCCTATGCCGATGACTACACACTTCATTACTCTTCTCAGTTTGAAAGACACCTCTCCGAACAACAGTCAATAGACACGAGGAGGGTGGCCTTAGAGCAACTAACCTCTGATCTATCTCGCATTTCAAATTGGGGCAGAGAATACATGTTCGTTTTCAATGCCTCAAAAACTCAATTCCTCCACCTTTCTACTCGACACAATCTTCCACACAACTATGACATCTTCTTCGAAAACACTCAACTCAAACCTTTATCTCTCCTTAATATTGTCTGTGTTTGTTTTTCTCGTGATCTTTCTTGGAAAAATCACATTACTTCTTTTTCTAAATAAGCTTCTAAGAGGTTGGGTTTTTGAGGCGCCTTCAGAACTTCTTCACACCATCCCAGTTGATTGCTTTGTATAGGGGTGTTGTTTGCCCTTGTCATACATCTGGGGTGGTTCCATTCATACAGCTCTCCTTGAAAAGGGAAGTCTACAGCTTTTAGTCTTTTCAATTCTCCTACTCTCACTAATTCTCTCCAGTCTCTTTCTTCTCGTAGAATTGTTGCGCCACTTTCTCTATACTATCTCTATTACAACGGACACTGCTCTTCTGAACTCTCTCGTCGCCTACCTCCTCCTTTGAAAAGAGCTTGTGCGACACGTCTTGCTACACAGTCTCTTCCATTCTCTGTCCATCTCTCCGACCCCAGACTTAGTCGCTACGCTCAATCTTACATGTACTCTACTGGTAAAGTCTGGGACACTCCTTTCATCTACTTTCCCCAATTTCCTATGACTTATACACCTTCAAACGCCCTGTCTCAGGACATGTCGGCCTTTAATCTGACCAGGATCCGGATTTGCTGTTTCTCTGGTAGAAATTTGGTAGGCCTCTAGCCTCTGACCACCAGAGGAAAAAAAAAAAAAAAAAAAAAAAAACACACACACACACACACATATATATATATATATATATATATATTATATATATATATATATATAATATATAATATATATATATATATTATATATATATAATATATATATATAATATATATATATATATATATTATATATATATACAGGAAATAAATATGAACATCAACGACTGCAACTTTCCCCATAAAAACCTTCTTATCTTTTTTCCAAACGCCATGTAACGAAGCATGTCGGCCATTGATCTAAACCTGTTTTTAAGATTTTCTCCAACTTCGGTTGAGTTTAGTAACGTATCCATTAAAGGCGGCAAAAACAAAATGACTCTTCAATAATGCTGTTTATTTATTTATTTATTTATTATTATTATTATTATTATTATATTATTATTATTATTATTATTATTATTACGTTTGAATTATTATTATTATTATTATATATAATATATATATATATATATATATATATATATATATATATATAATATTATATATATATATATATATATATATATATATATATACTATATATATATATATATCCGATTTGTAGAATGGGCGAAAAGTTTTGAAACTTAAGAGGGACACAGGAAGCAAAATTGATGTAAACTAATAGAGAAAGTAGGTTAATTACAGAAAGGTCATGGAAAGTAATGAAAGATAATGAGAAAAGTTTGAAAGTACAGAAACATTTAAGGAGAGGGATGAAAGTGTAAATTAAATAGACAAGGAAGGTTAAGAAATGTTTGAAAGTACAAAAAATATAAAAATGAAAGTATAAATTAAATTTAAATGAAGAATAAAGAAAAATCTAAAAAGAAGAAGAATAGAAACTTGAAGAAATTCATTAAGGAAGATCATTTTTTAAGAAAAATAAAAAATCCTCTAATAATTTCAGTAAGGGAGAAAAGATCCCTTTAACATAGGATAAAAAATCCATTAAACAAGGGAGATAATACCTTATAAAAAGGGGGGAACTTGTCTTAAGCAAAAAAGAAGAAAAATTAATTATGCAAAAGGGACAAAATCCCTTAAACAAGAGAAAAGAACTTTTGAACAAGGGATAAAAAAAAACCTTTAAGCAAGGGAGAAAAGAACCCTTAAAGAAGAGAGAAAGATCCTATAAACATGGGAGAAAAAAGCCTTTAAATAAGAGAAAAGATCCATTAAAAAAGGAGAAAATATCCCTTAAAAAGGGAGAAAAGATCCTTTAAACATGAGATAAAAAAATCCTTTAAACATGGGAGAAGAAAA
>SEYY01021164.1:47500-52500 GCA_009176605.1 Armadillidium nasatum
ATTTTTCTAAGTAAACCATTCATCAATAGATTAAATAACATGGAGATATTACAAACCCCTGTCTCAATCCCACTCCTATGCTAAACCAATCCGATAGTTCTCTCTTCACCCTCACTCTTGATCTACAATTCGCATATATATATATTTATTATATAATATATATATATATATATATATATATATATATATATTATATATATATATATATATATATATATTATTATATATATATATTATATATATATATATGATGGATCGGAATGTCATATTTTCTAATTTGCGGATGCGGATGCGGATGGGATGTCGAATTTTGGAGACGTGTGAATGACATGCGGATGCGGTAATTTTGCCGGATGTGTTTGATTTCGAAAGTGCGGATGCGATGCGACGGATGTTGAATTTTCGAAAATGCGATGCGGATGTGATGCGGATGTTTTATTTTTGTGCGGATGTTCATTCCGCGCATGCGGATCCATCAATTATATATATATATATATATATATATATATATATATATATATATATATATAATATATATATATATATATATATATATATATATATATATATATATATATATATATATATATATATATATATATATATATATGGATCGCATACGGGATTGAAGAGGCGCTCTCAAGCACGGGAGTCAATCACTCTACCCTTTATAGTGCGGTAGACAATTGAAGGTGTGTGTCGAAGTGTTTGTGTTGACATTGAAGGAAGGTGGATTAATGGTATTGTAAAAGAATCTTCTAACCAAAATACGCCAGAAACATTCAATAATGAGCCTTATGTATAAGGTGTAAAATGCACATTTGTATATTATTGTGGTGTGTTATTCCAATGACTTTTCTATTATATATATATATATATATATATATATATATATATATATATATATATATATATATATATATATATATATATATATATATATATATATATATATATATATATATTATATATAAAGAAAGAATTCCGACAGTTCAAGTAAATAATTTCTTAAACAAACGCTAGCAAATAACGGTTTGATAGACCTGCTATAGATAACATACATTTGACAAATACTTGAATAAACCAAAAAAAAGTTTAGAAAACATTAACAATTTAGATGGACATAAAAATTTAAAAGTTTAGAAAATGCCCCCAAAAAATCTGATGTAGAAAAAAAATAAAATGTTTAGAAAATACACTGAAAATTTAATTGTACATAAAATTTAAAGGTTTTGGAAATACATTTAAAAAAATTTAAATGTATATAAAATATCAAAATTTAGAAAATATATTGAAAATTTAAATGAATATAAAAATTTAAAAGATTTAAAAGATACAAGGAAAATTTAAATGTTCCTAAAATTTAATTAAAAGTTTAGAAAATACATTAAAAATTTAGATGTATACATAAAATTTAAAATTTAGAATATACATAAAAAATTTAAATGAATAGCACATAAAATTTAAAAGTTTAGCAAACGCATTGAAAAATTTAGATGTAAATAAAAATTTAAAATTTTAGAAAATACATAAAAAATTTAAATGTACACAAAATTTAAAAAGTTTAGAAAATACATTGAAATATTTAGATACATATACAAAAATTTAACATTTTAGGAAATATGTTAATACATAAATACAAAACTCTCTCATCTATCATTCCAATACCTACTTGATCGTAAAGCGAATGCATGTAACTCCTCATACTTTAAAATTTCTTTTTCATGTAACCAAATTATCTTCCTTAAATTTACTGAAGCGTCTAAATTTAGCTACATTTTCCCCAAAAATTTTTCACTACACATAAGAGATAAGAAAATAAAGAAAATTTATATACAATTAGAGATAATGAAGTTATCTTCTTGAAGAAATTTGAAGCTACAAAAGATAGATTCTCAAGGCTTCTGACATTAAATAAAAAAAGGAAAAATTCTTTCATTATATATATATATATATATATATATATATATATATATATATATATATATATATATATATATATATATATATATATATATATATATATATATATATATATATATATATATATATATATATATATATATTATATATATATATATTTATTTTTATTTTTTTTATTTTTTTTATTATTTTTTTTTTTTTTTTTATGTCTCCTCCGGTGGGCAAAGGCCAGAGGCCTACCAATTCCACCGGAGTTGGGAAAGGTCTATAATCATGGTCGATGGTGGCCGACGTGACCAGATACACGGCGTTTGAAAGTATGCAAGTCAAAGGAAGTTGGGAAAACAGATGAAGGGAGTGTGTTCCAGACTTTACCAGTAGAGTATATGTAAGATTGAGCATAGCGGTTAAGTCTGGGGTCGGAGAGTTGGACAGAGAAAGGATGAGAATGTGTAGAAAGGCGTGTCGCACGAGCTCTTCTCAATGGAGGAGGTATGCGAACGAGAGAGTTCAGAAGAGCAGTGTCCGTTGTAATAGCGATAGTAAAGAGAGAGTGACGCAACAATTCGACGGGCAGAAAGAGATTGGAAGAGAGTTAGTAAGAGCAGGAGAGTTGATGAAGACGAAAAGCCCTAGACTCCACCTTTTCTAAGGAGAGCTGTATGTGTGGAACCACCCCAGATGTGTGAAGCATACTCCATACAGGGGCGAACAACACCCCTATACAGAGCAAGCAACTGGGTGGCGTGAAGTAATTCTGAAGGCGCCTCAGAACACCCAACCTCTTAGAAGCTTGTTTAGAAAGAGAAGTAATGTGATCTTTCCAAGAAAGATCACGAGAAAAAGAAACACCAAGAATATTAAGAACAGATGAAGGTTTGAGTTGTGTGTTTTCGAAGAAGATATCATAGTTGTGTGGAAGATTGTGTCGAGTGGAGAAGATGGAGGAATTGAGTTTTTGAGGCATTGAAAACAACCATGTTTTCTCTGCCCCAATTTGAAATACGGAAAGATCAGAGGTTAGTTGCTCCAAGGCTACCCTTCTCGAGTCTATCAACTGCTGTTGGGTGGGACGTTTTTCAAACTGGAAGGAATAATGAAGGGTGGAGTCATCAGCATAGGAGTGGATAGGAGATGAAGTAATAGAGAGAAGGTCATTAATGAAAAGTAGAAAAAGTGTTGGGATAGGACAGAACCCTGAGGAACACCACTATTAATAGATTTAAAGGATGAACGGTGGCCGTCTACAACAGCTGCTATAGAACGACCGGAAAGGAAATTAGCGAGAAGATCACAGAGAGAAGGATAGATACCGAAAGAGGGAAGTTTAGGAAATCAAAGCTTTATGCCAGACTCTATCGAAAGGCTTTCGATATGTCCAGCGCGACAGCAAAAGATTCACCGAAATGCCGAATAGCGGAGGACCAAGAGTCAGAGAGAAGGGAAAGAAGATCACCTGTAGAGCGTTTCTTACGAAAGCCATACTGGCGATCAGAGATAAGATTAGAAGAATTGAGATGTTTCCAAATCTTCCTGTTAAGGATAGATTCGAAAACTTTAGAGAGAACGGAGGTTAAAGAAATAGGACGGTAGTTAGGAGGGTTGAGAGGGGTCCCCCTTCTTCGGCACAGGTTGAATGAGCGCACGTTTCCAGCAAGAAGGGAAGGTTTGAAGTAGAAAGACAAAGACGAAATAGTTTACCAAGGCAGGGTGCAAGCTCGGAAGCACAAGTTTTGAGAACCACAGGAGGAATACCATCAGGACCATACGCCTTCTTAGTGTTAAGCTCAGAGAGAGCAGAAATGACATCTTTAGAAGAAATTACTAATTTTAGGCATAAATAGTTGGAGGGGGTTGAAGGAGGAGGAATAGCTCCGGAATCGTCTAAGGTTGAATTAGAGGCAAAAGTTTGAGCGAAGAGTTCAGCTTTAGAAGAAGGTAAAACAGCAGTTGTGCCATCAGAAGAGACTAGAGGAGGGAAAGAGGAAGAAGCAAAGTTAGAGTTGACATTTTTTGCAAAATGCCAGAAAGAACGTGAAGAAGAGGAACCAGAAAGATTATTGCATTTTCTACGGAGAAAGGAGTTTTTAGTGTTACGAAGGATAGATTTTGCACGATTCCGGGATGAAATATAAGTAGCGTGAGTTTCAGGAGTTTGAAGACGACGGTAATCCCTGAAGGCAGCATCCCTGCGGCGGATAGCACGAGAACAAGCAGAGTTAAACCAAGGTTTGTTAGGTTTAGTAGAAGGGAAAGAATATGGAATGTACGCCTCCATGCCAGAGAGAATCACCTCGGTTAATGCGCTCAGCACACTCCGAGGGACCCCTCCCACGGAAGCAATAATCATTCCACGGGAAATCAAAGAAGTACAACCGCAAGTCAGACCAGTTAGCAGCACCGAAATGCCACAAGCGTTTCCTCTCCGAAAGGGGGGGCCGTTCTTGCGGAAGACTTGAAGAGACAGAACAAGATACAGAGATAAGAAGGTGATCGGATGAACCCAGAGGAGGAAAGAGTTTAACAGTATAAGGAGAAGGATTAGAAGGTTAAGAAAAGATCAAGTATGTTGGGTTCATCACCAAGACGGTCAGGGATACGAGTAGGGAGCTGCACCAACTGCTCAAGGTCGTTCTGGATAGAAAAGGAAGGCGAGTTCACCAGCTGTATCATGAGAACTAGAAGAAAGCCATTGGCGGTGGTGAACATTGAAATCACCTAATATGATGATTTCAGAGAAAGGAGAAGAAGAGAGAATGTGCTCTATTTTGGAGTTTAAATAGTCGAAGAATTTAGCATAGTCAGTAGAATTAGGAGATAAATAAACAGAACAAATAAATTTAGTCGTAGAATGGCAAGAGAGCCTAAGCCATAAGGTGGAAAATTCGGAAGACTAAAAATTAGAGACACGAGAACAAACGACATCGTTGCGCACATATGCACAACAACCGCCTTTGGCTGAAAATTGAGGATAGAGACAGTAGGGGAAACAGAATAGGGTTTGCTATCAGAACGCTCAAACATCTGAGTTTCGGTCAAGAATAAGAGGTGAGGTCTAGAAGAAGAGAGGTGATGTT
>SEYY01021164.1:57500-65000 GCA_009176605.1 Armadillidium nasatum
GTGTCGCACGAGCTCTTCTCAGTGGAAGAGGTATTCGATGAGAGAATTCAGAAGAGTAGTGTCCGTTGTAATGGCGATAGTAAAGAGAGAGTGACGCAACAATTCGACGGGCAGAAAGGGATTGTAAAGAGTTAGTAAAGAGCACGAGAATCGATGAGACGAAAAGCCATAGACTCCACCTTCTCAAGGAAAGCTGTATGAGTAGAACCACCCCAGATGTGTGAAGCATACTCCATACAGTTGTGAACAACACCCCTATATATATATATATATATATATATATATATATATATATATATATATATATATATATATATATATATATATATATATATATATATATATATATATATATATATATATATATATATATATATATATATATATATATATATATATATATATATATATATATATATATATATATATATATATATACGTAAATGGAAAATATTTCAATTATTTAAATTTTGAACTATTTCAAATTATCTAATTCTATCCAACAATATCTATGAAAGCTGATAGAGATACTTATAGTAATACGAGACTTAATAATACATCAGCAATGATGATGTAAATGGGTGAGCTTGATCTTGTTTGTATATTCGGATTTGAATATAAAAGATGTTAACACTCAATGATTGGTTCATCAATAAAAAAAAGTTTTAAACAAATATGAAAAATTAAGTGAGTCATATCAAAAAATTAACTGTCATATCAAAATAGATGTCTTTAAAATATTAACTGAGTCATATCGAAAAATTAACTGAGTCATAAAAAAATTAACTGTCATATCAAAACAGATGTTTTTAAAATATTAACCGAGTCATATCCAAAAATTATCTGAGTCATATGAATAAAAATTAACTGATTCATATCAAAACATGTTTTTAAAATATTAACCGAGTCATATCCAAAAATTAACTGAGTCATCAAAAATTAACTGAGTCATATGAATAAAAATTAACTGATTCATATCAAAACATGTTTTTAAAATATTTACCGAGTCATATCCAAAAATTAACTGAGTCATCAAATATTAACTGAGTCATATAAAAAAAATTAACTGATTCATATCAAAACATGTTTTTAAAATATTAACCGAGTCATTTCCAAAAATTAACTGAGTCATCAAAAATTAACTGTCATATGAATAAAAATTAACTGAGTCATATCAAAAGATGTTTTTAAAATATTTACCGAGTTATATCCAAAAATTAACTGAGTCATCAAAAATTAACTGAGTCATAAAAAAAATTAACTGATTCATATCAAAAGATGTTTTTAAAATATTTACCGAGTCATATCCAAAAATTAACTGAGTCATAAATATTAACTGAGTCATATAAAAATTAACTGAGTCATATCAAAACAGAGGTTAGTTTTTTACCGAAGTCACTAAGAACAGTGATGATTTTGATACACTATATCAAATACATCAAAATCATCACATTGATGTTTTCAATCATGTTTTAAACGCAAGTGATGATGCATTTCAAAATATTTCCAAAATGGAAGAAAAACACCCAGAAGCATCACTAGAATTTTGACACTTTTAAAGCATGATATTTTAACAGTGTAATCAGGTTTTTTTTTTTGATACCGAGCGTACAAGTCCGAAATTTTCTCCTAAACTTCCATAATGTCGATAATGAAAGATAATATTGAACAATAATTGCTTTTAACACAAACTAAATTTACTACAGTTGAATAGTTAAAATTTTCGAAAACAAACGTTTGAGAACAAGCACTAAAAATCAAAGAAAGAAAGAAAGAAAGAAAAAAAAAAAACTGTATTTAGAAGAATCTTCTCTTGGCATCAAGCAGCGACCATAAAGAAGAGAAGAGCAAACTAAAATAAGGTTGTCAGAAAGAACTGATTTATGTTCTTAAGAAAAAGGAACCTCATAGTGACATTAATCCTATTAAATTGTAGAAAATAAATGAGGAAAAAAAATCCCAAATTGAGACAACTTTGTTAAGAGTTTTCGGAGTTGTTCTCCCAACAGTGGTCGGAGCAAATTTTATATCGCGGAGCAGGTATTGTATATATATGAAGAAAAGATCTAATGGTAAAAATTCAGAAAATGTTTATACTATATATATATATATATATATATATATATATATATATATATATATATATATATATATATATATATATATATATATATATATATATATATATATATATATATATATATATATATATATATATATATATATATATATATATATATATATATATATATATATATATAATATATATATATATATATATATATATATTATATATATATATTATTTATATTATTTTTTTTTAAATTTTTTTTTTTTTTTTTTTTTTTTTTTTTTTTTTTTTAAAATAAAAAAAAAATTTTGAAATACATAAACGAACACTCAAATAATAATAATAATAATAATAATAATAATAAAATAATAATAATAATAATAATAATAATAATAATAATAAAAGCTAATTTTTTTTTAAAATTTTAAATAAAAAATCTGAAATAATAAATAACAATAATATAATAATAATAATAATAATAATAATAATAATAATAATAATAATAATAATAATAATAATAATGAATAATATAGTAATAATAATAATAATAATAATAATAATAATAATAATAATGAAAAGTTAATTTTTTTAAAAATTTTAATTAAAAAAAAAACATATAATAATAATAATAATAATAATAATAATAATAATAATAATAATAATAATAATAATAATAAAAATAATAATAATAATAATAATAATAATAATAATAATAATAATAATAATAATAATAATAATAATAATAATAATAATAATAATAATGAAAAGTTAATCTATTCACGAACAGATTCCAAATTCCTTACTTTCCAAGAAGGATACTGAAGAAACGATAGATCGTTCTCCAAATGCATTGTCGATGGGTGCGGGGGGCCTTGTCTGGGGGGGGGCTTCCTCCCCTCCAGCTGGTTTCACTACTCCTTCTCCTTTCCTTTATAAGTCATATTTCCTTTTAAAAAAATACTCACGATAAATAGTCTCGAAATAAATTGTTTTGTTTTTTTAATATTACCAATAAAACTTAATATTAGCGTCATTTCCTAATGAAACAGTTGAAAATATTTTTTTTAAAAATTAACAGTAATATGTACTTAATAAGAACCTACACACTCACACATACAAACTCTCTCTCTCACACACACACACACACACACACACACACACACACACACATATATATATATATATATATATATATATATATATATATATATATATTATATATATATATATATATATATATATATATATATATATATATATATATATATATATGAAATAAAGTGATATAAGATTAAAAGCGAAATGTAAATCAGATTCAAAGACAATTTATTTAAAAAGTTTACCATACAATGTCGTTATTTTAATTTTCGCGAGTAATTCATCGCCAAGAGGAAAGAAGAGGGGGAAAAGGGGGAGAAGTCAGAGAATGAGGGAAGGAAAAGGGGTGAAGATCGATCAATTCGTTATTACAAAACAATGACAGTAATTCGGGGGACCCATTAATTTTTAAAAAATCATTTCAGTGTTTGCTTGTATGTGTATGTGTGTGTGTGCGTGTGCTCGCGTGAGTATATGTGAGAGTGTGGGTAGATGTGTTTGTGTGTGTGGTCGTGTGAGTATGTGTGAGAGAGTGGGTAGATGTGTTTGTGTATGTGCTCGCGTTTGTATGTGTGATTATATGGGTAGATATGTTTGTGAGTAGACGTGTGAGTCGGTGGAGTGTGTGTGTGAGTGGGTGGAGTGAGTCTTCGAAAAGTTTACTATAGAAATTGTTTAAAAAAATTTTCTTCTATAGTGTATTATAGATATTGTAGCATTTGCTCTCCTTCCTTCCATGTTTAGCTCCATTTGCACACAATGCTTGATTGTAATATTTATTAGGTGATATTTGAAATATCCCCTATCATGGATGTTGATGTTTTCCATAAAATTGGCTGATTTTAATGCGGATGCTGTTTACAATAGGCAAGAATAACACGCAGTTTTACATTCCTTCTTATAAGAAAACGTTTTGATGCAAATTCAAAGTTGAAACACGTAACCCAACTGGTAGAGGTTAGGCGAAATTTATTGATCCTTGAATTTGAAATGGGAACTGACAGGTGGTTTCCACCCATTCTTGAATCTGGAATTGGAGTGGTTCAGGAGAATTTCATTTCTTCCTAAACTTGGAACTGGAAAAAAATTAGGTAGATTTGACCCATTTTTGAACTTAGATTGCAAGTGGTAAGATAAATTTTCCCTTTCTTGAATATGGACTGATAGTAGTCAAGTGGATTCCATCTGCTCTCAGAATGATCAGTAGGATTTCAAACCTTGAAACTAAAATGGAAGAAATTGAACTGGGAGTTGTCAAGTGGATTTTCTCTTTATTGAACACGGACTGGGAGTAGTCAAGTGATTTCAATTCCAATTTCAAAACTTCTTGATATTGGAATGGGAGTTACCAGATTGATTTCATTTCTGCTTGAAATGAAATGAACTTGAACTTTGATCCAGTGAGATTCATCTATTTTTGAACCTAGTGGGTTTCATCCATTCTTGGACCTAGACTCAGTGAGTTTCATCCATTATTGAACCTGGACTCGGAGTGGTTAAGAGGATTTGATCCCTTCTTGAAATTTTTTTTAATGGTGGTTATCAAGTGAATTACATTCGTTCTTGAACCTGATTCAGCTGTAGTTAGGAAGAGTTTTCCTTTCTTGAACCTCGATTGGATGGATTTCACCACTTCTTGGATCTGGTGTCGGAGTGTTTCAAGAGGGATTTATTTCTCCTTGAAACTGGAATCGGAAATACTAGGTGGACCGATCTATTCTTGCATTAAGACTGGGAGTTATCAGATGCATTTTCTCTTTCTTGAACGTGAATTGGGAATAACCAGAAAAAATTTAACCTGTTTTAGTTTTAGACCCTGACTGGTCAAGAGGATTTCGTTCCAGGTCGATCTTTTCTATCTATATAAAACATTAAAGTTTTTTTTTTTAAATTTACATCTCACGGGCATTGCCCTATTCGAGGAGAGGAACTTTTCTAGGTAGTATATATACCTAGGATTCCCAAGAGGAATCGAACCGGCGCCCTCAAGCACGTGAGTCAGTCACCCTACCGTTTGAGCCACGGTAGACGAGATTGTACTTTTATGCTAATAATATGAATATGCTTCAATAAATAGATGTTGTGTATTTACATATAATTTTACTTTTATGATTTTTGTGTAGTACAAGTTTATTTACTTTCATGTGGGTTTAGGGAAGATATGAAAAGGTTTACACATGTACATAAATTTCTATATTTACTAATGAAGTATTTACAGTATGTAGTATTACCTATATTGTAGATGTTTTAGAATTTGTTTGTCCATATACGGACGGATAAACATGTGAATACATAAGAGACCCCAAGAACTCATAATCTTACTCACATGAGTAAAAGTATACATACATACATACATACATACACATGCACATACAATGAACGCCTAAAATAACGAGCGAGCGATATTCATTTTTCAATCTGCTTGTGAAATAATAATAAAATAAAAAAAACACTGAAAATAAAATAAAATAATATAAAAAATATTTATTTCTGTTTTTTTTTAATAAGTTTAGTGATCTTTTTAAAAGTTTTTTTTTTTTTTTTTTTTTTTATTTCTTTTTTAGCGATATTTCAGATTTTTGGAGACTCTTTTCATCTCCAAATCGAATCGAAGACTTTGAGGCAGATTTTTTTTATTCATAATGAATGTTGTTTTTTTTGGCTCTTTGACGCTAAATTTCACCAAGTCGAAGGAATGAAATTAATTAATTTTTTATTTTTTTTTCATTTTTTTAAAATTTTTTTTTTTTTTGTCGATAAAAAAAGGAAAACATTGAAAATATCGAAGTTAGTCTTTGAATCTTTTCTGAAACATTTTATTTTTTTAAATTAATTTGACAATAATAATAATAATAATAATAATAATAATAATAATAATAATAAAAATAATAATAATAATAATTTTTTTTTTTTTTTTTTAAAAATAAATAAATTTAATAATTTTTTAATAATAATATAATAATAATAATAATAATAATAGCATGGAAATTCTGTTTAGTCTTAAACTTACATGGGTATTGGTACCAAACAGCTTCGGTAAACAAAATACGTTAAAACATATACTAAAACCCTTTAAATATATATATATATATAATATATATAATATTATATATATATATATATATATATATATATATATATATATATATATATATATATATATATATATATATATATATATATATATATATATATATATATATTATATATATATCATATATATATCAGTGGTAGGCAACATAACACCTACATGTACAGTCGTGAACAAAAGTTCGTTCCTATTAGGCTGGAAATAAATATTTATATAAAATGGAGATCATTTCATAAAAGCTCTATTTTGAATAAAAAGACAATAAAAACATTGAGAAGGGCTTAATTGAACTGATTTTGGCTGAACCTGAAATGATCCCCATTTTATATAAATATTTATTTCCAGCCTAATAGGAACGAACTTTTGTTCACGACTGTACATTACAACCCCATAAGGTAATGTGTATTCTCTTCAGCAAAGCTCTGATAACGGTTTATATGGGTTGGTTGTAATACTTACGGAAGAGTTTTTTCAAGCGTAAATATTAGCATAAGTATCACTAAAGTTTATAACTCAGATATTTGATTTCAAATTTAAGAAACAATTTGAGTGATTTCAATACGTGGTTCAATCCGTTTTAGAAGGAGGGGTGCAATATAATTAATTTTCTGTTTACTGATCCTCTTAGTTTGTGAATGTGAGTTGAAAACTTGAAGTGGCGGCCATATGTGAATCCCTGTTAGCTTTGGCGAATTATTGAGCAGAATAATTATAATGGTGGACGGTGGATGGATGCCAGTATAGATGAGAGTAAATGAAGAATTTTCCTGAACACTCGATATGTTTTAGAAAATGAGTCAGGCCTTCATTCTTTCGATGTAATTTTGGGTGTGTGGTGGCAGTGAATAAGGATGGAATTTTGTGTGATAATGGTAATGTCATCGGTATAAGTTATTATTTTTTCTTTTGTTTGGGGTTTGTAGGTTGTGTCGGTAGGAAATAAATTGATTAAAGAGAAGAGAGGTTATAATGGCTCACGTGTTTAATTATTTTAGACAAGAGAGTTTTTTTCTTGTGAAACTGTGACTGTGTGGACATACAAGAAACTAGAAATCCATTTTTTTTTTTTTTTTTTTTTGGTATAAGAATATGTTTGGGAGCGATCCGAAAATTTTGTTTTTAGCAATGACTGTGTGAGTATGGTTATGTGAGAGGGTGATTATTTGAGGAAAATTATAATACTTCCCACTATATATATATATATATATATATATATATATATATATATATATATATATAT